>JARFYF010000029.1:31619712-31635163 GCA_030265395.1 Rhina ancylostomus | reverse complement strand
AGAAAAAGCATTAATCTAACATCACATTCCTGAAAAAACAATGCAGTCCTGAATAAGGAGACAACTATAATGGCTACTTGGGGCTTGGCTCTGACTTAAAAGGGCATGTTCAAATCTACAGACACAATGTTTGTTTTTAAGTAGTGGAATTGCTTGAACTATATTTACTACCCTCCATATAGTTTTTATGAAATGGCTGTCCTTAACAAGGGAGTCATTAGTCACAAAGACAATTTTAAAATGTTACCTCTATTCATGTCTTTCTTTTGCAACCATTCAAAAGAAATTAAAAGCTTCAAGATAAATTATATTTTCCTACAATAATATTTTCCCTTGGAGTGAGAAGTTTTCGTAGTCCTGCAGCAAGTGGTATTCTAAGAAAGCTTTGTGGCATGATAATAAATTTACAATATGCCTTGACTCATCTGGCAGCTATAACAAACCCTTTCTGTGGGTTACAACTCTAACCAAATAGTAATGTGTCTGTACTGGTGCTTGCACCAGCATAAGATTGACTTTAGTTGCTTTTTAACAAGCAGTTTTACTGTGGTACTTTGACTAATATAACAAGAATTGTTTT
Organism: Rhina ancylostomus; assembly: GCA_030265395.1. Classification (NCBI taxonomy): domain Eukaryota; kingdom Metazoa; phylum Chordata; class Chondrichthyes; order Rhinopristiformes; family Rhinidae; genus Rhina; species Rhina ancylostomus. The sequence goes on along the minus strand of JARFYF010000029.1, from coordinate 31,634,583 downwards.
TTTCACTGCTTAATAAGCAGCATATGTTGTGCTCTACATTGCAATTTTAATATTACCTTATTTGTGTCTCAGAGTTTGATTTTAATTGAGAGATTCATCAGTTTAAAATTTTCTTGAGGTTCTTGACCGGAGCCACTTCCACAAGATGATATGGCTGCACTGAACTAGTTAAGTCAGAAAAGCTGCTTTACAGCAATTGATTAGACCTGAAGCTTTCAAACTAGGGATCATGGTAAAGCTAGAAGGGGTCGCAATTATAAAAAATGAATAGTTTTATAGAATGTTTACAATTATAGTGGAGAAAGTAGGTGGGGGGCAGAAACAAGAAAACCTCTCTGAAGTGGGGTAAAGCAAAAATAGATTAGGAGCCTCTGGAGTGGAAGCTTGGCATTTTCCAGACCTACAGTGTTCAACATGCCCTCATAAAACATAACTGCTTAAGATGCATTCCCAGACAGCAAGACTGAAAGCATTACACAGTCACATCAGTATGATTTCAAAGGAATGAACTTTGACAGCAGAGTAAAACTCATTAGCATTATATCGCACGTTTAACATTATTGACTAGAGATAAATTACAAGTCACATTTGCTTCTGTGCATGTGACAAGTATTGCATAACATGAAATGATACACTCACCCATCATGTTGTATAAGCTCTGTGGTGCAAACTGTTTTGGCATCTTCTGTATTGCTTCCTTATAGACAACTAGTGCATCCTGCAGTGAAGAAAGGGAACTGTTGTTTTGAACACAAAATTTATTACAAAGAACACACATACACTACAAAGATGAGAGGTTACAAGATCTCTTTCAACACAATTTTTCCCTTTTCTCCTGGTCTCATTGGACCACATAAGTCGATTGTAACCAAAAGTGTGGGTGAAAAAATTTCTCCAAGGCTAGATCTAACCCATCAAAACAAAAGCAGTCAAGAAGTACAAACCGCCCTTTTTCACTTTTCAATGAAAGGTTGTGCTAGAAATATTAACCTGCCTTCACTGACTTTGATAGATCTGCTGTGTAATTCACCAATTTTGGCTTTTATATCAAATGCTGTTAAGTAGAGCCTGATCTGATTGCAGCAATACCAAGTTAAGATATAACTGTCAAGGTTTGGGACTCTCCGGCACTTCTTCGCCACCCCCTACTGGCATTGGAGGCAGTCCAAAAGAGATTCACTGAGCTAATCCCTGAGAAGACAGGATCATGAGTAGCTAAAGAAATTAGATCTATATTGTTTGGAGTTCAGAAGGATAAGGGGTGACCTTATTGAAACATATAAGATCCTGAGAGGGCAGATCAGCCATGATCATCTTGAATGACTGCGTAGGCTTGAGGGGCCTATTCTTATGTTTTTAAATTCAGTTCCTCCCTCCCCACTTTAAGGGATTTACGTAGATGAGCATTTCTTTAAGCACCTTTCAAGATCCTAAAAGAACATGTGGACAGGGTGGAAGGAAGGCATAAGGCATACTTTCTTTCTTCGGTCAGTGCACTTAGTGTAAGAGTTGACTAGTCATGTTGCAGCTGTATGAAACTTTGGCTGGGCACACGTGGAGTATTGTGTGCAGTTCTGGTCGCCGCATTACAGGAAGGATGTGGAGAGGGCACTGAAGAGGTTCACCAGGATGTCCCCTGGATTGGAGAGTATTAGCTATAAGGAGAGGTCGGAGTGACTTGGACTGTTTTCACTGGAGCGCAGGAGGCTGAGGGGTGACCTGATAGAAGTACATAAAACCATGAGAGGCAGAGATAAGGTAGATGGTAAGAATCTTTTTCCCAGGGTGGAAATATCAAATACTAAAGGGGTTAGTTTTAAGAAGCATTTAGACAGACACATGAACAGGTGGAAAATAAAGGGAAAAGAACCTTGTACAGGCAGAGGGATTAGTTTAGACTGGTGTCATGGTCGGCACAGACATCATGGGCTGAAGGGCCTGTTCCTGTGCTGTACTGTTCTATGTTCCACACCATCCCAAAATGCTTTCCACCCAATGAAGGACTTTTGAACTGCATATATAAATGTAATATAGAAAATATGGTGGCTAACTTGTGTCCAGTGAGCTCCCACAGCAATGTGATGTCAGGTTTGGTTCAGGGATAAATACTGGTCCAGACACTTGTGGTAACTACTCTGCATTTCAAACCAGGCCATGGAAACTTTTGCAACCTTTTGAAAGAAAGCTCAGTTGCATCCAAAAATAACAGCACCTCCAGGAGAGTTGGACTCCCCTGGTGTTACACTGGTGTGTCATCCTAGATGTTTGTGTTCAAATATCAGGAGTTGGACTTGAATTTTCTGACTCAGAAGTGAGAGTACAGTCCACAGAGCCACCACTGACCTTATTAAACATTTAACATAAATTATTTTAATATGTGAGTTTGAAGGGAGTTGTTTTCCCAGACACCACTACAGTAGATTGACCATTACCGAAGGCATAAGCCAACAAGTCTATAAAGGAAGTCAGCGGTTTTCAACAGCTGATTCATGAGCAATCTGTGGTCATACAGGAGATGGCTAGATAGCTAACATCCCGGTGTTGACACATTTCCTTAATTTCTGCCAGTCTTTGAAAAAAGTGTTTTTTAAAAATCAGCAAAGAATCAGTAGAGGAAACTGTGAAAATTAATCCCTTGATGTTGGTTCCAAGGGCAAAATTGTTGCCATATTTAGAGAGAGGTTGTGAATGTACACCCAGTAGAACGCCCATCAAAGCGGTTTCTACTTTCATATCAATACAAATTGACTTTCATCATATTCAGTATACTTTAAATCTGCTGTGGAATGAGACAATTTATGAACCCAACCAAACAACATCCTACATTAGGATAAGTTTTATATTTTGACAGGATATGAAAAGGGGTATTAATTGATGACCCAATATTACACATGTTTTCCGTTGAAGTTATGGAAATATGGTACAATATAAATAACAGGCCCTTGAGTGCCTAAGCAGAGAAATGTTCATGTTGTGTAAAACAAGACCAAACAAAATGCTGGCAAGACAAGCTAACAAGGCGAGTAAAAAATATATGGGTTACTTTGCTTGTATGTTCTTTGACCCTGTTTACAGATTGAGGAGCTGATACCGGAACTTTATAAATCAATGGCCCCCAAATGGAAGTAATATGGACAATTCTGGGCATGACACTTGAGGGAAGATGTAAACAAATAAAGATGGTATAGATAATGTGTGGTAGGACATTACTAGCAATGAGGGATTTTGGTTATGACAAAAGATTAGAAAATTAAGCCTGTTCTCAGAGAAGATTCTGTGGTGACTGAAAACAGAAAGTGATCATTTGATGGAAAAGTTAAGGAAAAATGACAAGTGGCCCAACAATCAGAGGTCAACTCCATCCAGGATAAAGCAACCCACTTGAGTAACTCCATCACTCATTCTCTCCAGTACTGGCATACACTAGCTACAGTGTGCACCATCTATGAAATGCAATGCAGTTTCTAGCCCAAACTACTCTAACAGCAGCTCCCAAACCTTTTCACCAAGAAGAAAAAGGGCTGCAAGTGCCTGGGAACACCACCGCCATAGGTTCCTCTCCAAGTCACCCATCATCCAGACATCATACTAGCAGTCCTTCATCACTGCTGGGTACTTATCCTGAATTCCCTCTCCATCTGACCTCAGGGAGTACATTCACCAGAAAGACCATAGTGCTGCAAGAAGATGGCTCACCAAGGACAATTCAGAATGAGCAATAAATGCTGGCCCAGGCCACAAAAATGGATATTAAAAGACAGTAGGTATAAAATAAATGGCAATAATATTTGGAGAGGAGGTGAGGAGAATTTCATTCTGAGTGCTGTGTGCATCAAAATGCTCTACCTGACAAGGTGGTTGAAGCCAATTTCATTTTAAAAATTGGAATTGAGATAGTCACGTAATTGTGGAATTTAGATGGTTGCAGCAAAAAAACTGGGCTATGGGGCTATGCATGATTGCCCTCTCAAAAGTAACAGAAAGCAACACAGGACCTGTAGGACAAATTGTCTCCTTCTGCATGATGTGATTTTGTGAAATATGCAAAATAGCCCTTTCACATTGATAAACACAATTTTTGTGATTAACTCTTTCTCTCTTTTCATTCACCCACTCATGAATTACTTCTTAGTTTAGAGGTATTTTGTGGTACATTCAGCAGGCACACTGCAATCTAATCCATTGTCCCTTTAACTGAAAAGACTCAGGAGAGCACAGTGGTGTATTTAATTTGTGATGGATTGTTTAACGATATCTTTGTGGGATTATCCAGATAAGCTGGAGAGCTTGTTTAGAATAGGATCCTGCTGAAAGATGAGAGACAGACATCACATTGCACATGAGAGAAAATAGCTGCAGCTACTCACTAAAATCATTCCAGAGATGAGAGATTTCAGCTGAATGGAGTAGCTAAGGTTGTTCTCTCATGAGTAAAGAATCTTGAGAGGAAATTTTCTAGAGGTGTGCAAGGTCTTGATGAATGCAGATAGGGTAAGGAGAGCTGTTCCCATCAGTGGGCAGTTTACAGATCAAGGGACTCAGATTTAAACTGACGGACAAACAATACTGAGGAAATGTGATGGAAATGATTTTACACAGAGAGTGGTTATAACCTGGAACACACTATCTGCAAAAATCATAAAACAGAGTCTTCAGGGGCTTTCAAAGGTAAAATAATTTGCAAGAAAGAGAATGGGATTACAGGCTTGGTCGCCAAGGAACTGACATGGGCTGAGCCTTTGTTGATCTCACAAAAGCCTTCAACTTCATCAACCCAAAGGATTTTGGAGAATCCTCCTCAAATGTAGTTGTCTCAGAAATTCATCTGCATTCTGAATCTGTTACACAATGATATGCAAGGCATGATTCTAATCAATGGGTCCTCTGATGATCCAATTCAACACAGATTGGCTCAACAAGGCTGTTGTTGTCACTCCAGTATGCTCCTTGATCTTCCTCATTACAATATAGGACCTCACCTTCAACAAGCTCTTCAGTGGAGGGGAGCTAATCTACAGGACTAATAGAAAACTGTTGAACCTTTATTGCCTCCACTCCAGAACCACGATCACTCCAATTTCAGTCATTGAAATGCATTATGCAGATGATGCTTGTTCACATGCACACTCAGAGGCTGAACTCCAAGTCAACATTGACTTATTCACTGAAGCATATGAGAGAATAGGCCTCACATTAACATACATCAGTAAAACAAAGGATTTCTGCTAACCTGATCCTGCCGCACAACACCATCCCCTGACAATAAAGATCCACAATTAGACTCTGGAAAACATGGATCACTTTCCATATCCCACAAGGGCAATGACAAAATTCACCACCACTTCCATTGGACCAACGCAGTCTGTGGCTGTCTGAAGAGTGTTGGAAGATTAGGACTTCAGAACTGGCACAAAGCACATGGTCTACTGAGGAGCATTAATCCCAGCCCTCACAGACACTTCAGAAACATGGACTACCTTCTGCAGACACCTCAGAGCATTGGAGAGGTACAAGCAATGCTGTCCCTGAAAATGCTCCAACAAGAGTAATAATGTCAGCATCCTTTCTCAGACAACATCCGCAGTGCCAAGTTACTCATTCAGCTTTGATTAGAGGCCTGATTGTTCACATACCCAACACCAGACTCCCAAAGCAGGCATCCTACTTCAAACTCTATCACAGCAAGAGATTACGAATAGAACAGAAGAAATAATTCAAGGATGTTCTCAAAGTCTTCTTGAAAAAAAAGTAACGTACTCATTAATTCATCAAACTCCCTAGCCCATCACTACTCAAAATGACAAGAAACATTGGAAGAAACTGAGCGTCTTAAGTCTTTTCAATGGGAACATGCAAAAGTCATGTGAAACTGCAGAAAGAATACAGAACCTCTGGAACAAACCATCCATCTTTGCTACAAAAGGCTTTCAACAAGGTCCCACATTAGGGACTATTACATGGGATTGAGGGTAATATCACATCACAGATAGAGAGCTGGGTGGCAGACAGGAAACACAGAGTAGGAAATAAACAGATCCTTTTCCCAGTGGCAGGCAGTAACTCATGAGGTACTGCTGGGTTTAGTGCTTTGATCCCAGATATTCCAATATACATTAATAATTTCAATTAAGGAATGAAATGTAACATCTCCAAGTCAGCAGATAACATAAAGCTAGATTGGAGTCAGCTGTGAAGAGGATGCAGAGAGGCTCCAGAATGATTTGAACTGGTTGAGTGACTGGGAAAATTCATGGCAGTTGCATTACATAATGGATAAACATGAAGTTATTCACTTTGGTGGCAAAACCAGAAAGGCAGATTATTAATTGAATGGTAAGAGATTAGGAAAGGGAGAGTGCAATGACACCTGAGTGTCCTTGTACTCCAATTGATGAAAATAAGTGTGCAGATATTGCAGAAATTAAAGAAGAGAAAGTGTTGACCTTCAAAGCAAAGGGAATTGAATACAGGAGCAGGGATGTATTATTGTAATTGTACAGGGCCTTGTTGAGACTACACCTTGAGTATGTGAGCAACATCAGTCTCCTTATCTGAGGAAGGATGTACTTGCAATTGTGGAAGTGCAGCAAAGATTCCTGTGATGGCAGGCCAGACGTAGGAGAGAGATTGGGACTATTGCTTAACTGAACAGGCAAAATGCAGGAAGGATGGTCCCAATGGGGGGATAATCTCAGCCAGGGGTCACAGCCTAAGGATAAGGAGTAAGCCATTCAGGAGTGAAATGAGGAGACATTTTTGGAATTGTGGAATTCTCTACTGCAGAAGGTAATTGAAGCCACTTTATTAAATATATTCAAGAATGAATTAGTGAGAGTGCTAAGGGCTAATGGGATCAAGGGATATGGCGACAATGCAGGAACAAGGTACTGAATTTGCATGATCAGCCATGATCATATTGAATGGTGGTGCAGGCTGAAAAAGCCAATTTCTGCTCTTAACTTCTATGTTTCTATGTTAATTATCTGCCCCACTTGTAGCAAAGTCTACAGATCCCACATTGACCATATGAGCCACCTTAGAAGGCCCAAAAGTGGAATGGAAACAACTCATCTATGGCCCCAGGGAACTGCCTAGGAAGAAGACAGAAGCAAACATGGGCTCACTGGGGCTCATGGCTTCCTTTGCTAATTCTACGATGGCTTCAGAGTAATGCAAGGCAAGTTATACCACTGGCTATTAACCACAGTTGCTATACAAAGCCTAGTCAATGTACAGTAAAAGCCTTTTGTGTATTCATTTTATTAAAGAATGTGGGAAATTGATTATGAATTTTATGTTGTGTTTTAATGCATAATTATCTGCCTTTCTCCCTTTTTGGTTTCACAAGTATTTGAGACATCCACATTCCAAGTAGACTAGTTACCCTGAACACATGAGGAATTCATTCTATCACCATCAAATCCACAATAATGCCAACCATTTTAAAATCCTCACCACATCAACACTGTCTTCATCAGCTAATGACTGATATATTTTCTTTACTTCTACAGAGAGGAGATGACCGCTGTACCACACAGAACGTAGGCTGCCAGAAGCAATATCTCATCCCTTGTACTTCGAACACAAGCCAGTGGCACACACATTAACAATAGGCCTGTAGCCCCCAGCTGTCAAGCTCCTATATATATTTCAACCTCTGCCTTGAATTTTGCTCTCCATATTTAACTCACTCCAGGCCAAAAAATAGAATAAATATTTAACATTGCTCAGGAAATATAATGTGTTTCACAAGGTTTCCCTTGAATACTATTTATCACTGGTGTAAGTGAAAGATTTTATATCCACAGATCAATAAGCATTTCAGTTTTTTTCTTTAATAATAAACTTTACTAGCTACCACAGATAACCATACTTAATTATTTTTATTCATTGATGGGACAACAATGCCATTAACAAGATGAGTATTTATTGCTTATTCCTAATTGCCCATGAGAAGGGGGTAATGAACAGCCTTCTTGAATGCTGCAGTGTGTCTAGTGAAAGTATTCAAAATGCTGTTTGCCAGTGACTTCCAGGGTTTAGATGCAGTGAAGACGAGGAAAAGATGGACTGAATGAATGAGAAAGGATAATGGTGGTAGACATTCTTTGAGCCTATTCCCTCAATCAGCCTTTTTCAAAAGGCTTTTTTTCTTTCTAATGAGTGGCTTTTCCTAATATTTTTTAAATTTGGTATACAAAGATTGAGAGACTGCAGAACCAAGCCAGGTACATGAAGGTAAGAATTAGAGCAGCCAAGGCCATGGGAATTTCATTGCATTACACAATGTTTAAATGTGCAGCATTATTTCATGTTTTATCTTCATTTAAGGGATGTGGGCTTCACAGGCTAAGCCAGCATTTAACTGCTCACCCTTAGTCGCCATTAAGAAGGTGGTGGTGAGCTGCCTTCTTGAACTGCTGCAGTCCTTGAGGTGTGGGTATACCCAAAAGTGCTATTAGAGAGAGCGTTCCAGGATTTTAACCCAGTGATGGTGAAGGAACGGCAAGGCATTTCCAAGTCAGCCTGATGACATTGAATTACTAAGAAAAACTGCCATCAATAACCCAAATCACTGTGGCTTTCCTTAAAGCACCTCCTCGTGATGACATGCTAACATACAGAGGAGCAGAGAGCCGGTCATGCTCAGTGGCATCAATTGTGTGCAACCTATATCTCAATGCTCACCCGTGCACAGCTGCCAACACCATGAACCACTCTTGCAGAAGCAGCTTTTCATATGTAGTCTGTTTTGTCACAATTTAACAAAAAAATTCCCTGGAGAGCAGCACTGGGAACCAGCTTCAGGTGGCTTCACTTCAGGTGAAAAAACAATCCCTGATGCCAGCTCTCCCTCAGGCCCTGTCATCCCTACCTCAGCTGTGATCCCAACCCCCTTTTCCTACTACAACCCTGTCAGAGGTTGATAATAACCCTTATCAGTCCTCCCACCAACAACTAATCACAATCAACCCTTCCTCCCATGTTGGAATCCTATCCTTGAGTTCCCAATCTCCCCACCTGATAGATATTCCAACTCATCCTTCCCAACTGTTCCTTCTCCACCATAGCGACCCATTGCCTGTGATCCAAACCCATGACATCAATTTTTCCCCACGTTCCACTGTTGCACAGCAGTGGAGGCAAGATCTTTGAGCTTGTTAAACATGCAAGCCCTGTAAAGTTGCACACATGTTGGGCTTTCAAGAACAGCAGTAAACCCTCACAAAAACATACGTTAATTGTGACACACCATGTGCTAAAGAGTCTCTGGTCATGATCTGCTTGAATGGTTAGGTCAGCTCCAATGACTGAACTACTCCAATGTTCCTTGCACACTCACAGTTGTGCTTCTTACTCTGCTCCTACCTCATGTTGTCCTTGTTCATGCAGAAGTTTGCCTAGGTTGTATAAGCAGCTCGTTACTGAACTCCTGTGAGTGTGAGGATCTTTGAGGTTTTCATCTGAAATGTCAGCACAAATAACAAAAGTTCTCTTTGCTTCTTCTAACCTGCCCTGGTTCATTAAAATAATCCCAGTGTTCAAGTAGGCAGCTGCAAAAAAAAAGAAGAAAGAATAAACAACTGCCAGAAATGTTAATTAAGCACAGGGGATATGTTCCCTTTTTCCATGTATTACAGTGTCATTTGTCACAGAAGTCTGAAATTTGCACAGTTAACCATTGAAAAGGATGCTGTGGACTATGAGTAAGTTAATGTGCATATCAAATACAAAAATAATGGTGCCATTGTTGAAGCAGTCATACATTACAATTAAACAACTGAGATATAATGGCAGAGAATTTGCAAGACAAATCATTTGACGTAGCTAACAACTCTTACATAAACTGTGTTTTTGATAATTCACATGCATTTGATACTCTTGCTTATTTACATTTGCCAACCAGTATTTCTCAAGCATGACAGACGAGTAACCTGTCCCTAGATTTAGCCAAATATACTTATTGTCTTTCAATGGAAATCCTTGGCTCTCTTGCATCTACGGATAAAGCAGGAACTCTTTGCAACTGATAGGGAGGGTAAATCCAAACCCTTCCATTTTAAGGCAAAACCCATTGATGCACAATGCCGTTGCAATATCAGATGAAATGCAAATCTCAAAATAAATACAGCTACCCAATTAGGAGTAGTCTGTGCCTGACCCTTGTCATTTTGACTTCGGTCCGGAGTTTTGAGCAGAAACATATGGAAGAATCAATGCGCCAGAACTATTTTCAAATAAATAAAATAATTGGCAACAAAAAAACATTTTTTGCTAATTGAGCAGAGACTGGAGTGTAACCAATCTTTCATCACTGTTGTGAAATCAAGTTTTCATCACTATTACTGCAAAGAGAAATAGCCATAAATTACCCTACTGACACTTTAATTGGTTCATCGTAATGAGCGTTGACCAACTCACATTTGGTTTGTTTTAAATTAGTATCCCAAATCCAGATAGCAGTGCCTTACTTCAAATGAAAACAAAATGTATAACTAATTAGCTATTTTGAAAAGCAAAGAGCTATTTAGTGTTTTCAACAAAGTTAAGCGGTTACTCACATGCCAGGGTGGGTCTGCTACCAATGGCCAATTTATAGTACTGTAGGGCCTCTGTGAACCGGTCATTTTCTTGTAAGAGTAGCCCTCTGATATTAAAAAAAATGCAAAGTATTCACTCCAAAGACCAAAACATTACTGAAACAATGAGCATGTCATCTGGAGAAAGGCAGGATTAAAGACACACATTGCATACCAGGTGCAAGGATGACAAATATTCGAAATTGATGAAAGCAGCATTTCCTATTTTTATCCCAACTGGGTTCCCAACTTCAACAACAGAAACACAATTCCTGGCTACATCTGAAATGATTTTCCTCAAGAGAGTTTGGATAGCATATTCTTCTCCTGCCCCTGGATTGTCCCTTTTCCATCCACCCCACCATGATGAATGATGCTTCTGAGCAGTGATCCCCAAAGTCTTATGACTGTGTTCTATTTTAAAAGGCACAGGCCTCAGACAATTGGTTCACTTTACTTGAAAGGTGCCTGCCCCCCTAATGTTTCTTTATATTACTGTTTTCTTCTTTTGCTTTTTTTTAAAGATATTAGGCATCTTGTGGTAAATGTACTTAAGATTTTGGAAGAATCACTTCAAGGTTGCCTCTGGATGATAGGGCGAGTATTGGAAATAAGCACAGAACTATCATTTAGCCTCAGTTTGATTCACCAATCCCAGATAAGATTCTCAGGGAAGTGAGTATAAAAAACATTGTCAGGCTGTCCCATATCTGCTTATCCCGATATATCATTTTAGCAGCTGCACTTTGGGCAACTTGGAATCCTGACTGAAGCAGGCCGGAGCTTCATTGGGATTCAGAGGTTCTGGGATTGGGACCTGGTTGAGACTCCACGCACATTTAACAGGCAGAAACCAGGCAGCATCAATGGGAATGAATATGCCAAGAAGTGGACTGGTGGGCCTTACTTTGTTGGAGTCTCTTGGGGGTCAGAAAAATGATGAGGAAAAAATAAATCACAGATACAAATTACTTTTGCTTTCTTAGTGAATTATTCATGCCATCATTAATTTAACATCGTTCCTGATTGGCATCCTTGCAGTGCCTGCCATTCTATAACGTATCTTCTAATGGGCACTGCAAGGATGCCATTCAGGAAAGATTCCCATTCAAGGGAAATAGATGTCCTTCATACAGATTTAAATAGCTGGATATTTTTAAATCTTTATTTATTTTGCAAGTATCTTTCTACATCCATCTATAGTAGTCTTGTTTACAACACAGTCAATACTGATACAAAGGAACACCAAACCATTTTCTTATACTTTCTCACAACTTGTACTACAACATGCAATGAACTACACATTACTTTAATTGCACAGAGTTCAAGTTCAACTGTGTATGGAACAGCAGGGCTTCCTCTTGCTCAAATGCAATCTCCAGAATCAAGCTGCCAAATGGATTTTCAGCAAAAATGGGAAACAGTTGCTGGAAGTAAACTTTCAGCTTGCACCATCCTGTCATTGAGTCACACTCAGCATTTGCTCCTTGTGCTCTTTGTCAAGGTCACCACAAGGACCTACACACATGCCAACAACCAAGACCAACTGGTGTTTGGTCTGGACAAACTGAACATCAGGAGAACTGAACTCCATGTGTTTATTCTTGAGATGGAATGTACATCTCCCAGCTGATGGAGGAACAGATATAACAGATCTATAAGGGGAATCAAGGACTCTGAGGATCAGACAAGTAACTAGAGACCAACAGCTTGATCAGCCACAGTCTCATTGAATGACTGAGCAGGCTCAAGGGGCCATGCTGCCTCCTCTTGCTGTACTGCATGTTCTTATCAACCATAAGAGACATTGGTTGAAAGAACACATGCTCATGCACACAGGGACCAATCTACACTGATTCCAGTTGTGATAAGGTGCACATTTCAGCTTGCCCGTTTTGATCTGACTGATGTACTGAACTCTTCCAGTGATGTTCCTGATTTTATTTCAGATTCTAAACATCAATGAGACTTTTATTTTGCTTTTTGTTTCTACCATGATTGCCTTGAAGGAAGGAGTACAGGTGTTGCTGGAAGTCTGCACCTTTATTTGACAGAATAACAATGTGAACATTGTAGTATCTGTTCACATTGTGCGCAGGAGGATGGTAGAATGTACTCTCATTTTAAGCTGCAGGTGTTGGAAATCTGAAATAAAAACAGAAAATGCTAAAATGCTGAGCAGGTCAGGCAGCGTACTTAGTTGTGCTGCTTCAAGATAGCATCAGGAGCTCCAGATGCCTGCTGCTTTCCTGGTGCAGAGTCAAGCCCATACTTTTTAGTTATCGATGTGTTAACAGGTGACTCTTTTCCTTTGCAGGCAGGGGAGAGATAAGCACGTTCTTCAGGGGACAAAGTTGCTACAAGGTGACACATCTGATCATAACCCTGGATGCGTGAGAGCATCATTTGCAAATAGCCAGCCGTCGTACCTCTGTATTCCCTTACAACACAGAAGGCCATTCAACCCATCGAGTCTTTGCCGCCTTGCAGAGCAATCCTATTCTCCCACTGGTTTCCCCTGTAACCTACTATCCTCACATTCCCATCAATTCTATCATCAACCTACCCACGAGGGGCAATTTAAGATGGACAATTAATCTACAAACCATCACGCATTGGGGATGTGGGAGAAAACCAGGAGGAAAGCCAGTAATGTCACAGTGACTCCACACAGACAGCACAGGAGGTCAGGATTAAACCCGGGTCAATGACTGTGCGAGGCAGTAGCTCTACTAGCTGAGCCACTGTGACACCTGGTGATGCTTCACAATTAGAACTTGATGAAGTTCATGCGGGAATGGAGTTTCGGATTTTTCCTTTTTCCTTCATTCATTTTCATCTGGATATCTCAGGCATGGCCTGCATTTATTGCTCATCTTTAGCTGTCCTTGGCTTGTTAGGCCATAGAAGAGTCAACCATATTGGTGAGTCTGAAGTCAAATAGGGATCAGGTAAGGACAGCAGATGAGTTCTTACAACAATCCAACAGTTTTGTAGTCATCATTACTGAGACTAACTGCATTTTCCTTTTTTAAATTCCAAATTATTAACTGAAATGTTAAGTTGCCACAGTGGTAATTGAACTCAGGTCTGTGGATTTTTAGCCTAGACCTCTGGATAGCTACTTAAGTAATTTAACCACCACACTAGCAGCAGACCCTCTATTTATCTCCATATTACACTCCAGTCTAAACCTAAGCAAGTATAGTGGTCATGACCAACTATTAATGGAAGGCTTATCAGTGATTTTGTGAAGCAGCAGTTTAAAAGAGATGATATAGTAACAGCAAGTCAGAGAAGCCCCACTAAAATCTTTAAAATAAATAAAAACTTACTTTTTGTGAAAGGTTCTTGAAGTCCCTTCAAGGACAATTCCATGATAATAAAACAATCTAGACTGATACTACATGAAGAACAGAAGGAACTCTGCACTGTCCAAGATATTGCCATTTGGATAAGATATTAAACTAAGGCCCTTTTGCTCTGTTTCAGTACTATTCAGTATGTTAATAAAAAAAGTCATGGTCATGGTATTATTAGAAAAGGAACATGAATCAATCTTGTTGTTCCTAAGACTATTTGTTCATCAACATATAATGGAGGATTATTCATTGGTATTTGCATTTTGGTTAAAAGTAATCCAGTTCACATCATAAGAACATGTCAGAAAGCTATAATAATGTGTTATCTAAAGTTTTCTTTATTTTTTTCCATCAAAATGCATTTTAATCAAAATTACATCTGAATTTCTTTATCATGTTATTGAAAGTTTCCCAATGAAATTATTCACTAACTTGCTTGAAGTCCAGTTCATATAGAGTTTGTTTATCTACCCAGGTTCCTGGTCAAACTATACTTCAACATTAAGTTGTTCTTACTTGTCTTTAAAATTATTCCTTGATTTTGCCTCTTTCCAACTTATAACCTCTCGAAATATATGTGTTCCTTTAATGTACTCTTGCACATTCGTGTATGTAATCTGTCCACCACTGGCAGCCATTCCTTCAGCTGCTGGAGTCCAGAGCTCCTTCCTAAAATCTCTCAACCTTCCTACTATACTGGAGGTATTTTAGCAAAATGGTTAACCTACTGGACCATGACTTCAGAGACCCAACTTTGAAATCAATCTTATTTTGGTAATTAGAGAATTTAAATTGAAGTAATTAAATAAAACCTGAAATTTTAAAAATCTAATCTCAGTACCAGTAGGCATGAAACTACCAGACTTCACTGGTTCACTGATGTCCTTTGGTGAACGAAATCTGCCATCCTCACCTGGTATGGCCTACAT
>JARFYF010000029.1:31466444-31478366 GCA_030265395.1 Rhina ancylostomus | reverse complement strand
GAAACTTGAAGCCACAACGTCAAATGTTTGTGTAGCATGGTACATTGAATTCCTCTATCATCAACAGAAATGGTAAAAACATAGGCCTTTTTATAGAAACGACATGTAACTAACTACTCTAAAATTACTAATGCTCCCATATCAGCCGTGCAGGAATCTACAGCATAAGTGAGCTTTAGGAGTGGTTTTAATTAAGTCATATGCCTGAGTAATTTGAATGACATTTCAGTGTATTAACTGTAACAGTTATTGTTCTCTACCAGAATACTATCTCTACAGAGCAGATTAACCACTCTGCAGTCATTCTGTTGGCTGAATGCAAAGCAGACAAAGATATAGTTCAGGCAATAGTCAGGACAGTCAGTTTTGCTTGTTTTAACTTTTAATCTAAGTATGCGAAATTTTACCAAAGGTTTGCTACCAACACTTTGTGCCACTTGTGCAAGCTACTGCTAGAACTTGCACTTTGGGCAGTGAAACAGCAGTCCAGCTATGACACACAGCATGGCTTCACAATGGGGAGCCAGTGTGCAGAAGTAAGCCGAGCCAAAACAAGCATATAAATCTTCATTAATAAACTTCATAAGAAAATTAGATTTGAAAAAATGTGGCATATTACAACAAAAACATAGAAGATATAAACAGATTACAGAAAATAAATCATTTGTGACATTGTCTCTGGTTAAAAAAAGTCTCATTAAGAAATTCAGAGTCTGCTGTGGACAGATTCTGGTCTTGGTGACACTTGCATCTCCTATTAATGGACCTAAATCTCTTTATCTGCCCAATATATGCAGTATCCCAAGAGGAAGTGGAGTTGGAAGTTGAGGGGCCATAACAATTATACTCTTTCACTGTATGACTGGATTTCATAATCCTCATACATGGTTTTTTGTAAACTGCTCCTGTTTTCTGAAAGGCAGAACAAGTGGCTTTTTTTAGGACACAATCTAAAGTCCCAAAATATTCTGCTCTATACTTCAGTCATTAGGTGAAAGTTCAAGAGAACTGTTACTATGAGTGCTACTTTAACTTAAAATTAATTATTACTGCAAAATGAAAATCACAAAAATTCCCCAAATCATTACATGTCAAAACAACGCACACTTTTGAAAACTCTTTGGCTTAAACAGTCCAAGACATGGTCTATACTCAGTTTCCAGGTAGGCTGGCCTAGTTTTTACCTTTCTTCAACAAGGCTTACCAAATAACCTGTAAAACGTGAGACTTTGTTCTTTTGCGTCAAATTTAACTCATGGTTCCTTCTCTCCATGGGATTGGTAAATTGAGCTGGTAATTAAGTCAGCTACTTCCCACAGCCATGTATGGGGCCCTAGAGAGATGCTTTTAAAAAGCTCCTACGTATTTGACAATCCAGTATCCATAGCACAAATTAAAAACAGAAAATGCTAGAAACATACAGATCGGCAGCATCTGTGGAAAAAGAAACAGTTAACATTTAAGGTCGGGGATCCTGATGGTCCAGTTCCCAGTCCTGAAATGTTAACTGTTTCCCGTTCCATAGGTGCTTCCTGGCAGGTTGAGAGTTTCCAGCAATATTTTGTTGTATCTACAATTCCTTTGATTTCCATGGTATGAATATTTGTTGGAATAATTTTTAATAAAAATTCATTGTCTGAGAAAATTTGGATAGACATTTTGCCTAATTTGCAATCAACATCCCCAAACACTGCAAACTGAAAGTAACTTTAACTTGAAATCATATTTTAATACCAATTACCTCAATAAGATTATCACCTCAGTCCTCCTCAACCTTGCCACAAACTTTCATGCCTAAAATCCCAAAATGCAAAGTCACTAATAACACAACCTGGTAACAAAGCATTTATTTTCTGCAATCTTCACTTCCTTGAGTTTGTCAGGTAATTTATTCTGAAAAGTAAAAGCTGCTTTTATGCATATTTCATGGACTTATAATGCTTAGGTTCTCAGGAAATAATCAGCCCATTACTGTGAAAAAATACAATTTTGTAACATCCACCTGGGAGTCACATATAATTCTTTAGTAATAATATCACTAAGGTTCACAACAAACTTTAACAAGGCTCATAAAGCACTACATTTAACTGATAATCAGTACCGGCTGATGTTGGCAAGTCTGGCCACAGAGAAAAGTGGGGAAATATCTGAATGAATGTTCATTAATGATTTGTATTTTATACACTGGAGGCTACTGGAAAGTGAATTAACAGCTCTCATTTACCTCTTGGAAAACTTTCGTGAGCTATTCAAGTTTATGATGCCACTGGTTTGCAGTCTGTCACCTTTTCTTTGTGGCTCCCTACTGATTTAGAGTTAATTAGTAACTGTGTCTTTTTTTCAGAAAGAAACAGATCTGTTTACTTAATATCTGACGTGATGGAAGACATGACTGACTGATTTGTCTTAAATTGGTTATTCTTATCAAATTCTATCTCATCTTTATTTTGTTAGAGGCAAACTGAGACTAAAATGTACAATTAGCCTTAAACAAAAGGTTTTCCTTCTTTAATAGTGTGATTTAAGGATATTCTGGTAAATTAATCACTAGATAGCTGTTGTAATGGCTCAGTGCATAAATGCATCTCACACTATGGAATTCAGCTGCATAAATTTGTGATATTGTTAGGTAATCCCAGTGTGCAGCTATTAGTCTTAGCAATAAATATCTTATCTTTTGATGACCACATTTAGGTAATCCCAGTGTGCAGCTATTAGTCTTAGCAATAAATAGCTTATCTTTTGATGACCACATCATTTTGGTCAACAGGAATGGCTCATCAAAGTAAAATAAGCTACTTCACAGTATACTATATAAATATATCGAAGTCGAATAAAATAACTAAATATTTCTTGAGTGTGCAGTTTATACCACAAGCAAGATTACAGGTAATGGCCTCTCACATCATCTGAAGAGGAATGTAACCTATATTAGATGTGAAGATAAAATACATGACTAATTGTTCTATGGTTAATCCATTTTTTAACCTTAATAAATGTATTAAAATACTAGTTTTAACCAGTAATATTTCTGAGCATTCCACACATCAAGAACATGTTACAGATGGTGGGGGGAGGAGGTGAGCAGTTCAAGGAAGGGAGAAATCACACGACCACACAGGAGTGAAAGGGGGGAAAATTGGAAGCAGATATAGATGGGGAAAGTCAGATTTAAAGAAAAGGATTTTTAGATTTCTGCAAGTTAATTGTAGCGAGAGACGTGATAGTAGTGTGATTGAGAAACAAGAAATGATAGATGCAGGTGAATTCCATTGTTTTTGCAGAAGATTTTAGCTTGGAGGATAGGATTACTGAAGTGGGGCTCACATTCTACAGATAATTACATTCAAGAATGACCACATTTTCAAAATTTGGCTTTGGAAATGAAATGACAGTATAACTTCAGGTGATTGATCCATATTTGATGGTTTAACATTGTGGCAGGCAGTAGAGACAGGTGTTTGAATTAATAATCCACATACTTGGGACCTTAGGAATAGTGTACTGCAGAATCAGAAGTCAGCAACTTTTATAGGAGAGAATAAAAAGACTTCTTAAAAATTAATTTATAGCATGGGGTCATTGCTTGCAAAGCCAGTATTTACTGCCCTTCCCTAATTGCCCTTGAGGTGATGGTCATGAGCTGCCTGCTTGCTTAAATGCTCCTGTCCTTCTGATGGGGTACTCTCCATGGGTAGGGCATTCCAAGATTGACACTCAGTAGCAGTGAAGGAACAGTGATATATATTCAAGTCAAGATGACTTGAAGAATCTGCAGTGTTAACTCTGAAACACCTGCTGCCCTTGTCCTGGTACAGGCCACATGTTTGGTGCTGTTGAAGTCGCCTAGATGAGTAACTGCAGGTCATTTGGTAGACGGTCCATAATGCAACCACCTGCAAAATATACAGCACCATTCAAAGAGCTACTGTGTTCTGGATGGTGTCAAGCTTCCTGATTGTTGCTGGAGCTACACTCATCTGTGAAAGTGAAGAGTATTCCATCATGCTCCTGACTTGTGCCCCATATTGGTCTTAAGAATCGTAAGGTGAGTCATTGACTGGAGCATACACATCCTCTTAACCGTTCTTATGGCCACAGTATTTATTTCATGAGTTTCAGATCTTTAGTAACAATGAAATATTGATGGTGGGGATTTAGCAATAGTAAGTTCATGAACTATTAAGGACAGGTGATTATATTCTATCTTATTGGAGATGGTAATTGGTTGGCAGGTCTGGTGAGAATATTACGTGCCACTGAACATTCTCTAAGTATTTTTGCAAGGATGCATGTTTTATGGAATTGAATAGAATAGATGCTGGACATGTTACTTGAAATGGTTTTGGTGAGGGAATTGAACCCTAGTTTCTTTCCATGCAAAGCAAGAATGAAGAAACTAGAGAGAGCACATGGATCAGTGGTATAAAGTAGATGATGAAATGACCAGGAGCTGTATCTGGTAACAACTTCAAAGATTATCCTGTTAGACTTACTATCTGTGGACAAGGAAGCCAAAATGCAGAGGAAGACTGAAGGAAATGAGTTGGGAAAAATATGAATTGTAGTGGAGGAAGATTAACTTAGATGGAGGTTGAAAATGCTGAACAAAGAGAACCAGCTTATTCCTTCTTCCTTGTTCTAACTCCTCCTCATGGCTTTTACGTTCCCACATTCACTAAAGGATCAACTTCCTCTGCATATTCTGAAAGTAGTATTAAAACACTAATTGGCCATTTAATTTTCACATTGCTCTTCCTATTTAGTATACTGCAAAGTTTGCTGGAATGTCTTGCAATGAAGCATTTCCATGAAAAGCATTAATATTTATTGGAGATCCTATTAAGGATCATTCTATGACTCTAACAATACTGTATTACAAGAATATAAGTACATCATCATTAGGGAATAGATGTAATTAATACCTGAGACAACACAAACAACAGATTGTAAAACTAATTTACCACAAATATGTGCTCATTTCTGAAAGTGACACATCAAAGCAAGTCAGAAATATAAATAAAATGAATAACTGTCATTTTAAATACAAGTTTACTGTCAGATCCAATTTTACATTATTGACACAACTTGGCAGCATGCAAAATATAAATCAAGTGTGAGGTGCTTTGCTCTCTTGCTTTAAATACATCATGAAGCAGTTTCTGACTACTTACTTGATATTTTTCTATTTCAGTTTTCAATTCTGATTGGCCTTATGAACAAAATTGATTTAAAAAGGTTGTGTCTGGCAGACCCTGAATATGCACTGAATTTCTTTAAATTGATTGAAACTTTAAAATTATGCAAGATTCTAAACACATATAATAGGTGCTTGGCAACGAATTGTAATGACTGAGAAGTAAGAATGAATTACCATTCTTCAGCAAAATTATTTATGTACAAATAGCTTAGGGGATCTTGTAAAAATAATACAACTCTATTGAGAATTCTAACAACAAATTATAGAAATTCAAATGCAAAATTCATATTCAGGAAAACTAATTTATTTTTAAATTTCAAAGTAGTGCTACTGTAATAATACCTACTGTCTCGAGGCAAGTCAAGTAAAATAGAATTAACAGTAGACTGAGAAATTCATCATCATTCAACTAAATGAAAAAAATAAAATGATTTTCAAGACTTAAAGATTAGTTTTATTTTCCTTTGAAAGTCAAATGCATGTGGTTTCAATTAAATGAATATTTTTATTCCAAGGAAATGGAGTCTGTCTATTAATTTTCAGGCACCATCAACATTTTCACTCTTTTTGTTCAAATTACTTATTATTGTTTCCATACAAAGCACAATGCATTTTTGCTGCCACCAGCATTATCGATAATGGCGCAGAGCTTGCTATCAGCTGTGAACCATCTGTGCACTCCATTGACCTACATAATAAGTTCGAACTTAACTTTTAAAGATGTGCCATTTACAAATTGTGCTCCTGAGCTGCAGCAATCCTCAATGGCAAATCTAAGCGTGATGGCAGGCCCTTGCTGATTCAATACAGTCACGTTGGGGGTGGGGGCCAAGAGGACGAGCCCCGCCTAGTTTAGCAACTGAGAAAACCTTTTGAAAGCTAAACCACACCCCTGCCTTTGCCAGATATTAAAAAATATGAACCTTTCTAAATTTCTCTGCAATTTAAAATCTTCCAAAAATTCAAAGAGATAATCTGCTAAAACTGTTAAGTAAACTCAATTAAGTCAAAAGAATGTATACTATTTGAACCTTACCAAGGTTTTTGTCATTAAATTCACTAGAGTTGCTGTTCTTGAACCAGGTCTAATCTGCAGCAGGTTTCCTGGGCGATTGCCCAGCATAAGTGCTGGGGACTTCCTGCAAGTTCTTTCTTCATCATTGGAGTCCAAGATGAGTCCAAAGTTGGAGCACTGTCAATATTTTGCCAATAAAAGCAGTTGGCACATTTGGAATTTTGGAATTTGTGCCTGAATTCTGATTTGGTGTCACTTCTGCTCATATATGCCAACAGTTCTGAGCAGAACTACTGGCATTTCTCTACAAGATATAGCCCACAGTAACTCCCACAGTACAATTTGCGCAATCATTGTTTTTAGCATTTTCTGGTTCCAGTACTCTATTGACACGTCCCATACTCAATTTTGCTTAACATTACTTTGTTTACCTTGGCTGTGATCCAATAATTCAAACTCTTCTGAGAGCAAGTGGTAGCAGCAGCCCACGCTGCAAACAGCTTTGAGCTCTGGTTTCGTAATGAAGATGCGCAAAGTATTTGAGGCAAGATCACCACAGGTATGCAGACCGACAATCATGGAATCCTGGAAAGTAAGCAACAGAGCAATTGATAAATCACAAGCAAGACAATCAGCCTTGAGCCCAGGAAATTTGACAGCATAAAAGAAATAAATTAGTTTTTTACAACCTTCTGTGCTGAAAACAGTTCAACAGGGGCTGATCCTCTAGTACTGCATCCAAGTGATGATTGTACTTTTTCACTTTCTATTAAGTAGAATTTCCAGAAGGCAAAGGCTATTTTAAGAGATAGTTAAGATGGTGTCTTGAGAGACCATATCATCATGGAAGATGGAGATACAGCAAACGCCCTATGTCTATAGATATTACTTGTCTTGATGTGTGTCATTGAAGTAAATAGCACCCTCCCCATTTTCCTCCTTGAATACACAGAGTCAAGTGAAATCAGCTAACTAATTTCATATATGCTCACCAAAAACTTCACGGATTGTATAAATCTGCAGTACAGCACACAAGACATTCACCATGCAAACCATAAAGCTCATCTTTCTGCAATGGCTTTACCCAAAAGGAATATAATTTTCATATTGCAATGTGAGAATGAAGTTTTATGCCATTTATTCTAATTCTGGGGACCTTTGAATGTATAAAATTCATAAATCATTGTCTTTTAGTGGAACACTTTTCTGAATTCCTAATTTCCATCAATTAACTGCTTGAACCCATGTACTTAATGGTTCTGCTGCTGAAGACAAGCAGACAACCTGCCACCTTGTGGTAGTAAAAATATAACCCTTTGTCGTAGAATATGTTCCACTTTAAAATAGGGAAGCACATAAAATGACATAAATTTTAAAAACATTATAAATTGGACCACAACCATATTTTTGTTTTTTATACTGTTTAGGCTAAACAATATTTGTGCAAGGGAATGGATCAGTGTTACTTACACACTGACACAGACATATGCACATTCCTCACTCCCTTTTCTCCTAAAAGGGACTCTCCCAGTTTACTAGGGAGTTGAGTTTCAAGTCATCATGCTGTCTTAAATGTAATCTGGGATATAAATGTGAAAGGACAATCCACTATGTCATGCACACAATCTCCTCTGCAATACACACCTCAAGATATTACACTCACGATGCCTCACCTTTATGTCAGAAGTGATGTCATGTAGTTCTGTTGTGGAAGTCACATGCAGTGTTATTGGAGAATACAGATTGGCCTCTTTTATCCTCTTTGCTTTAGCCTCCAAGCTTGCAGTTTTCCGTCTCTCTTTCTCTCTTTCATCCAGACATTTCCTTTGCCTCACTTGTGAACTCACTTCCACAGCATCAGTCGAAAGAAGTTCCAGAAAAATATTCTCAGAGCCATAAAATTCATCTGATCGCACAGTCTCTGCAGATGTTTCTACATTGCTTTTCTCATGTATCTCTGAGTCTTCAAAACTAGTAGAAACAGGAGTCTGTACAAGTGATTGTGCATGCCCAGAATGAGGTTCAGTAATACGCTCCTGTTCCCCAATATGGCCAATCTGTTCCCCAATTTCAGTAAAATTTTCAACATTATTCATTTGCTTTTCTTTTGGATGTTCTGGTTTAGAGTCTTGGGTCAGAGGCTTTGTTTGACGCTGATAAACTTTCCAGTATCTTTCTAATTTTCTGTTCCTCTCATTTGCCCCGATGGTGTTGGTGGTGGATGAATCAATGCCATATACATTTAGCCCATATTGCATGGACAAGTGGGAACTCAAATAGCCCTTTCCTGATCCTATATCAATCACCTAGAGAAAATCAAAATAAAATATTCAAAACAATAATATAATTTACAGCAAAATAAATATAATTTGTAATACACAAAGGTAAACTGTTTTCAATTGGAGTCTAAACATTATTCATAGATGAATAATATTTCCCTTTCTTATTGCTCTGTGTATTGCACACAAAGGAATAGTGTAACTAGTGTTTTAAATACAGATCGCTACACTTGAAAATGTGGAAACTGGAAATACAAACAAGAAGATGCTGCAAAAACTGCATTCCAATCATTTCTGCAAGAATTACATTAGGACATTGTTTCCGATACATCTTTTTTGAAGTGAGATTAACTATTGGTGCCTCACAATGTTATCTCTGGGACTGCCACATCAGAAAACTTATACACTATCAACATGGCTCTGATACTTAACCTTCTCCAAGCACTGAGCTGATTTAAACTAATATACTTTGACAATTGAAAATTAAATGATGGCATGATTATAAGAATACCAAAATCAGCACTATTAACCAGAGCCTGACCCCTCTTACAAAATCAATAGAATTTTTATCAATCAAGGTGATTGCAACGTTATAGAAAGACTAAGAATGAAATAAAACTCTTGAATTACCCAGTTGGTAGCATATTTCTCCTTTTTCTCCATTACTGTTTTGGGATTAGATATCACAGAATGTTACAGCGAACATCAATATAATGTACACAATACGACTTGTTCTTCTATATGACATATCAGATGGCCCTGCTGCCGTACAGCCTGAGCAACCTTGGGCCGATCCTGACTTCAGGTGCTGCTTGTGTGGAGCTTCCTGGTAATTGTGTGGGTTGCCTCCAGGTGCCATGACTTCCTACCACATCCCAAAGATATGCTGGTAGGTTAATTGGCTACTGTAAATTGTCCCTAGTGTAGCTAGGTGGCAAGGGAATGAAGGGAAGTTGATGGACATGTGAGAAAGATTAGGTAAAGGGACATAGTGAGAGCAGGCATAGACTCGATGAAATAAATAACCTCCTTCTAAGACATAAGAAAAGATGAAAACATACAATTGCAATATGCTGGTTTAAAAGCAGATCCCTGGTTAAATTTGCATAATAACTCAGGATTGTTTCCATGAGCTGTTAAAAAAATGTAATGACCATGGGATTCTGCACAGCTTTTTAAATATACTGAACATATGCATTTAAATTGACTTTACACCAGATTTTCTTATGCCTTTATACCCACATAAACAGAAGGAATAGTTCAGCAGAAAGTGTGAACTTCTATTTGAAAAAGTACCCATTGTATAAAAATTTCTTTACAATATATGTATTTATTCATGAACAAATTAAAGGTATGAGGCAATTATACCTCATATAATTGGTATAATATGAGGTATTATATTATATAATATATAATACCTCATATTATTAGGTAATGGATTTTTTTTAATCTTAAAAGAATTGAATCAAAGAGAAAAGGGAAAAGGGTGCACAAAACTGTGACAACATACATTAGAGCACATCAGGCATCCTGCATAAAACCTCTTCATCTCCTTCTCCTTAGGCTGTACCTCGCAGTTGAGGATGACTTCCTTCCACTTCACTTCTGAGGAATGGAAGATGTCTCTGCATGAATCATTTTAACATGGGGTGGCTTTTGCACAACAGCAACCATACAGACTTGACAGAGAGAGGTCTTGGTCCAGTGGCAAGGAGGTCTGAGATAACTGGAGACTAGGCTTAGCCTATAACATTGACCAGACTATGTACTTAAAGACTAAACCTAACACAGTTTAAATGAAGTTCTATTTTACTGAAGGAGAGAAGGAGGAAAGTGAAACAAGACAGGAGGACACTTTACACCTATTAAAATTAAGAAGTGAATTATGCTCATTTTTAGAGTGTGCCAACTTATGTTAACTATATATGAGAAGAAAACATCTTAGATTGTAAGCCCTCTATCATTAACATATGATTCCTGCTCATGCCTACATAATGAAAGTGAAAATGGCATATTGCCTCATCATACAGGGTGCATGCCTTTACATTTTGATATAAAGAAATTTTGTGACAAACATTTACTGGTGAAGACAATGGATGAAGAAAAATTGACCACTAAAATCAATTAAGGTGAAATTGAACCACCGTCCCATTGTACCTTATGACTTGTACTGCAGTGATATCAGGTTTAATTTCACTGCATGTACTACAGTTGCAAGGTAGTAATTCAATCAACCAGTTTTAATCACATCATACACTACAAGGGCAAGGCTTGAGCACTTGAGATTCTCAGCGGAGCTGCCGAGATTGAATTACTGCCTTATATTCTGTTCATATTCATAGAACTTGTTGAGAAGCCTTGAGAAAAAATTCTGAGCATGCGTTTTCTTCAGACAGTGCAAAATAGTGGTTGAACCTACATGGCAAGGAAATATAATCAAATCAACTGGGATGTCAGGTTTGAAGATCTGTGCCACCACATGATGCAGTGGTGGTGTAGGTGGTGTGGGTGATGGATTACTGGGGTATATAGTGTTGCCTATTACATTTAAGCAATTATGCAGTGCTATGGAAAGCTGTCTTTATTCTCATGTGGTGAAAGCCTGCTAACTCAAAAAAACTGACAAAACAGCAGCAAAAAAGCTTCTCTCACAACTCTTCACAGCAGGAACTTTCTACATTTGATTTCTCTTTGGCAATTCAGAATGAAATCAGTCTAATAAAAATTGACTCTGACAACCAAATTTGTCAAATACAAGGTACTAATATGTGAATTGGGGTTTATGACAAGCAAGCAGATTTCAGGAACATGCAAAAATCTCCTGAAGTTGGAGGCTAAATAGTAAATGCTGTACTAAGTACTGAAAACCACAGCACTATGCTGACATGAGTATTCCACAAAGAAAGCGAACCAATAACCCCTACTACCCCAATTTCACATTATTAAATTTCACTTAATCTTAACTGGAATTTTAATCTCAACAAATAAATAAAACTTTTTGTTCTAAATAACTGAAAACAAACTAGCACATTATGTTAAAGTATGCTTGAAGCTAATAAACAGTGAGGAAATATTTTATAAAAATGGCAAGGGATTATCAGAATGTAATCAATCTCAGATAGACCAGTTTCCAGAATAACCGCTATTAATTAATAATTTTGGG
The DNA here is from genome assembly GCA_030265395.1 of Rhina ancylostomus. Classification (NCBI taxonomy): domain Eukaryota; kingdom Metazoa; phylum Chordata; class Chondrichthyes; order Rhinopristiformes; family Rhinidae; genus Rhina; species Rhina ancylostomus. Next base: position 31,466,709 of record JARFYF010000029.1, on the reverse strand, counting down.
TGCTAAGTGGAGATGGAAATAAACTATAGTTGTGAATAGAAATAAATCAGAAATTAATGCATTTGTAATTTCTTTGAAAACAACAGCATTGTGCACTTTCCCACTGCCTCGGGAAAGCAATTAACATAATCAAGGATCCCTCTCACCCTGGTCATTCTCTCTTCTCCCCTCTCCTGTCAGGCAGGAGATACAAAAGCCTAAGAGCACAAACCACCATACTGTTACAAACCAGCAACAAAAGAAACACACTGAGTCATGATTCAAT
>JARFYF010000029.1:31377782-31392559 GCA_030265395.1 Rhina ancylostomus | reverse complement strand
TGGCAAATTCCCAAACTCCAAGTCCAGGAATAGTTCTCAAAGTTCAGTTCAGCAAGCCATAAGGTGAAACATGAGCATAGGTTTCTGCAAAACCACTGTGACTGAATAGGAAATGTAGACAGAAAATAGAGAGAAATTATGAAATCCAAATGTTCCACGATGGAACCCATATGGCACCTCAATCACTGATGGTCTCCATTCCTTTGTTCCGAAGTGTCTGCTACCCGAAAGGCATTCAAGACGTGGCCATCCACACAAATACCTGTTTCCTTCTACAGGTTAACGACAAAGCAGACTTCACTGGATTATTCCAAAAATCCATACGTGGATTGTAGTGACAGACACAATTATTGTTTTTCATCCATCAATACAGAGACCAGCAGGTAGTGTCTCTCTTTCTCCTCTCTCTCCTGACTAAACCAAAATGTCAGCACGTTGTTATCTCCTGTTGTTGTCATAATAATGTCACGCATGCACACGCACACACATACACACGCACACACACACACACACACAGCGTACTATGTCTTGAAGGGACATTCACAAAATAGTAACCTAATCTGTAACAATATAGCCTTTCATGCTGAGCAAATCAGGATGGAAGGCAAAGTGGGTATGTCTCAGAGTGGAAAGCCATCACTACCGTCCAATGTAGATGGTGTGCTATGGAGGGCTCAGTAGCTAGGTGAGCAGACAGAGATGAACTGGAGAGAGATTCACAGAAAAGCATTGAATAGGAGACTTAAGGTATGAGGAACATTCGATATCTCTAGGCCTCAGAGTTCAGAAGGATGAGTGAAGATCTCATTGAAGTCTATCAAATACTGCAAGGCCTGGAAGAGTGGACGTGGAGAGGATGTTTCCATTAGTAGGAGAGTCTAGGATCTGAGAGCACAGCCTCAGAAGGGACATCACTTTAAAACTGAGATGAGGAGCAATTTCTTCAGCCAGATGGTGGTGAATCTGTAGAATTTGTTGCCACAGAGGGCTGTAGAGGCCAAATCACTGGGTGTATTTAAGGCAAAGATTGATAGGTTCTTGATTGGTAACAGGGTTAGGGGTTACAGGGAGAAGGCAGGAGAATAGGGTTGGAAAAAAAATCAGCTGAGTTCCTCAAGAAGTGTGATTTTTGTTTTTAAAACCACAATGCAAAGCTGGCCTGCAATCACAAGAAGAGGTTTGTACAGGTTTGCAACAGGTTGTTTTGGGTTGGGAAAAACAATCCATTGAATGAGAAAATAATGCTGAATAAACTGCAAAAATAGATCTTCCCTTTCTCATTATAAACATTTTCCCTACCCTTGTTTGTTTTTAGATAAATGAAATCTATTCCTACCTCTGTTGTTAATAAGCACAGCACTTATTTGCCAACAACCACTATCATTTTCAATTTCCTTTTTGTTATTTGATGGTTACAACATGTTCCTAGTAATTTAATCTATCCTCTGTTATTGCTTAGCTCAAACCAAAGAGACCTTGCTTGGTCCACCTCTGTGCTTAAATTCTTATATATATATAAATCCCATTATTTGATTAATACTAAGGCTCCTATTGTCCTTTCCTAATTTCCCTCTCTTGAAAATTTTATATTCCGCATTTGGTAAGGACAAATTGTAGCCATATTTAGTTAGAGCTTAAATGTTATAATTTACTTATTTTAATCAATAGTTTTAATCTTTCAGTTTTGTTTCTCACCCATGTGTGTATCTTTCTTTCTCTGATTTTGCATCTATCTATTTCATTCATATTATACTGTTAACTGTTTACATCAGAATTCAGTCATGTATTCAACCAGCCATAAATCCATTCAATCATGTTACCTCTTTCTTCACTAACCTCTTCATGGAAAGCTGCAATTGACATCTCTGAAATATCCAGTCCAAGCACAGTTACTTCCAATGGATCTCCTCTCCATCGAAGCTTCATATGAATATGGTCTCCTAGCCTGTCTGTAACTGCTGTTTCAACATTACTGTCCTCATAATTATGAATACATTATATTGCATATTTCAACCACTATCTTTCTACTGTCACTGATTACACCAAACTGTTCGCTTAATAACTTTAATCAACTACGACAGTAGTTACAATTACACTTTGTTTTTGACACATCACATACAATGGACTTAATCACAACAATTCACTCAAGTTGCTTCTTCAGGATGTCCATCTTTATGCCTCTGCATTCACCCTGTCTTGCATCCTGATTCTCATTCTGGGTCCCTGTAGATACCAGACCTTTCCTCTTTCCCGCTGTCCATTGATTTCACAAAGTTGCTTCCTCTGGCTTTCCCTTTCTGGATCATATCCAAGGCTTTTCAATTCTGCCAAGAGAGTTTTCAGTCTGCCTTGCCATACTTTGTCTACATTTTATTGGGTTGACATTATAGATTCATGCCAGCAATGAAGTTTAGAACTCCCATAACATTGCAAAGCAGTCCTCTCTTAAAGCATCCAAATCAATTTGTGCTTTATTCAGGCCATTCTTTAATTCAATATGCAACAAGTGTTTTGAGTTTCATTGCTTAACTCTCCTTTGAGCTCAGGCTTTATATTCTTTGTCAGCTGGACTGTCATTTCAGTCCCTCAAAATTTCCACTGGGACTTCATATGAGAGTTCATCTGTGGCTCATGTTGCCATTGTCTCATGTTTCCAGCCTTGCCATTGGCAATAATATTGCCTTTATCTTCTCTGTTCTATGTCCTCAACAAAGAATTCAACAAAGTAGTTCATCCTCAGGAATGTTTCCACTCATTCACACATGTGGGAAATGGCTGAGTCCATTCACGTCCCTTGAGTTCATATATCTGTCATATCCACTGCCTACCATTATCATTGCTCTTCACACTGGATCACATCCCACTTCTGTCTGAAGTAACATCATCCCAAACTCCATGCTGATATCTAAAGGTTCTGTGGTGTTGCTTTTTGCAAAAGTAAACAATAGAAATAAATCTGTTAACATTGTTTATTGAAGGCAATAAACTGTAGACAAGCATGTGTTTGATATAATGATGTATCACAATTCATATTATGGAGTCATAGGGTCATACAGCATGGAACCAGGCCCTTCAGCCCAACTCGTCCATGCCAACTGTGTTGCCCAGCAAGCATTTCCCATCTGCCCGCATTTGCCCCATAACCCTGTAAACCTCTCCTATCCATCTACTTATCCAGATAGCTTTTAAATATTGCTAATGTGCCTGCCTCAACCACTATTTCTGGCAGCTCATTCCAAATATGCACCACCCTTTGTATGAAGAAACTGCCCATGATATCTCCTTTAAATCTCTCTCCTCTGATTTTAAACCTATGCCCTTTTGTTTTTAGCACCCCCTTCCTGGGAAAAAGATGGTGTGCTTTCACCCTGTCTATGCACCTCATGATCTTACTTTGCTCCATCAGTTCACCCCTCAATCTCCTACATTCTAGAGAGCCTACACAACCTCTCCTTGTAACTCAGGCCCCCAAGTCCAGAAAACATCCTGGTGAATCTTTTCTGCACTCTTTCTATTTTAATAACATCTTTCCTATAATAGGGTAAACTAAAACTTGCACAATACTCCAAATATGCCCTCACCAACATCTTACATAACTGCAACATAACTTCCCAACTCCTATACTCAGTGTCCTGACTGATGAGGGCCAGTGTGCCAAACACCTTCTTCACCAACCTATCCACCTGTGACACCACTTTCAGTGAACTATGCACTTGTACTCCTATTCCATAACACTCCCCAAGGCCCTACCATTCACTGTATAAGTCCTACCCCATTAGATCTCCCAAAATACAATACCTCATATTTATCTGGATTGAAAGCCATTTGCCAGTCCTCAGCCCATATAGCTAACTGATCAAGATCCCCCTGTAATTTTTCATAACCTTCTACACTATCTGCAGTACCACTATTTCAGTATCATCTGCAAACTTACAAATTACGCTTTGTGCATTTGCATCCAAATCATTTATATAAATTAGCAACAATGAAGGTACCAGCACCGACTCCCATGGCAGCACAAGACACAGGCCTCCAGTCCAAGAAACAACCTTCAACCATAATCCTCCGCTTCCTACCACTAACCCAATTATGAATTCAATCTGCTATCTCCCCCGGATCCCATGTGATCTAACCTTCCAGATTAGTCGGCCATGAGGGACCTTGTCAAAGGCCTTGCTAAAGTCCACAAAGACAACCTCCACTGCCCTACCCTCATCTATCTTCTTGGTTACCTCCTCGAAGAATCCAAGACATTTGTCAGACACAACTTCCTATGCACAAAGCCATGCTGAGGGTCCCGAATCAGACCCTGTCTCTCCAAATGTCAGTAGATCCTGTCCCTCAGAATCCCCTCCAGCAATTTACCCACCACTGATGTCAAACTCTGGTCTGTAGTTTCCTGGCTTGCTTTTACTGCACTTTTTAAACAATGGTATCACATTAGCCACTCACCTTGCCTGGCAGATCCTCCTCGAATCCTCTTTTTGCCCTCCTAACTCCTTTCTTAAATGCACTCCTACACTTCTTGTGGTCATATGGTAATGCAGTCCTTAAAGATTCACTTATCCCTCTAGACTCTGCACCAAGGTTATGAGGTAAAGATGACCATAAGACTATTCAGCCCACTTTGTTCATCTATGATGTAGTTCACCCTCCCTCTACCCTTTCAGACAAATTGTTTTCTTAGGAATCCCGGAGTTTTATTTTAAAATCATTTCCCTGTTCTTAATGGTTTGTGTAATCAGTCTTAAAATGTGTGGACACTAGCATTCCATGGTTCCTAAATCAATAGTGGAAGCTTGGTCCAACCCATGGAGAAGTTGTGAATGGTTGATTTTGCTAAATGCTTCTTTGCAGATTTACTCTCATTCAAGTTCTGATACAATGCTAGGAAAATCCCAAGGAAATTTTGGCATTATCTGGATATCCTAGTCTTACACTCACATTTTATTACAGAGCATTTTCATCTCTTATTTACCCTCCTGCATTTTAATAAATCACCTTTCAGGCACCTTTGCTAAGATTTCTTCAGATTAAGACTAGAATCTGATAGATGAACTTGCCTGGGCTTGATAATGTTGACTAATTATGCAACCTGGATAAGAGCAGAATTCAGTTACACTACATTGTTCCTGCAGTAAAGCAGACAATTTACTCCAGATTAGCATACATCCTCTGAATTTTACGATCAGCTTTATGACCAATGACACTCAATTGATTTTGTTTTTTTTTGTTTCATTCCCTTTGGTCTACTTCTCATATGCTCCACTCCTGAAGATAATTGGCCTCAAGTTTCCACACCACTGTCCTGTTATTTTATGGTACTTTTATCGCTAGATGGGCCATGTTCTTAATACTCATGGCATTTAAGTATATGTTGCATTGTGCGAAGCAAGTTTCTGCAATCCAGTCTTAAAAGCAGTCTGCTACAAGGAGGTCCTACCAATGAAACTGTCCATGTCCCCAGGGTTTATTATATATTACTGGGAGTTTCCATTAATTGCACTTGTGTCCATGCCTTCAAAGAAGATCCAGAAGTTATACTGCATTTTTTTAGGCACTCTAATAGGCATGTTTTGAAAAATTTTGAATGAGTTTTCTTTTAATTTCCTGACCACAGGGTTCAGTTCAGCTAAAAAAACTCCACAGATTATTTTTACAAGTTATTTTCATTTAGGGTGAGATGGAGTTTTCTCACAGGTGATGGATTGATACTCTGTTATGTCTTATATCGCTTGTTTTATGCATGATAACCTGTCGATATTTAAAAGTAAAATAGTTATACAGTAAATTGTATTTTGAACATTGACAATGACATTTCACATTCAGTGCCATGTGAAAGAATGAGTTCAATTGGAAATTATGGGCTGGGGGGTGGTGAGAAGGAGGTGGAAAAATGCTTTTCAATGTGAATGCAGTTTGAGCTGAAATCACTGATTGTGCACAAACCAGAAACTCTACCTCAGGGAGTCACACCAGAGCCAATTTAAGAGGAAGTGCAGTAATCTGGTGCAAATTGGCTGATTTACTGCAGGAAAATTGTAACGTAACTGAATTCTGCATAAATATTTAACATCATCAAGGGGATACTGCTAATAGTTGGGAGCAGAAGCTCAGGCAGGTCCATCTATCAGATTCTAGTCTGAATCTGAAAATATTTGAAGGTCCATATTTTGCACTGGAAGCCTATTGTACCACACAATGAGTACATTTATTTGATTGGATACTGTAAATCCTGGCTGGATTTTTCCACTTATCCCCTGAAAAGGCACAAAGATAAACTAACATTATACATACGGAAGAATATATTGCTCGGTAATGTATGGACAGTAAATCAAATGCATTATTTCTGTCCTATTATGAGAGATTTGTAGCTTCCAATTTCTTAATCTAAAAAAAAATCGTGTTCCTATGAAAACACTAAAAAATGTTTTTTACATGAACAGTTTTTTGTATGAAGTTTTTCCTGCTAGTCCTGGTCATTGGCAAAGACCTTTTTTCCAAACTGTCAAAAATGGTGACTTTGAAAGTATGAAAAATATGATTAAGTTTTTCAATGATTCAAGTCTTGACATTATCCGTTCAAAAGAATCAACCTCTGGTAATGGATCTCTGCATTTGGCATGTCGGAAGGGCCATTTTGTAAGTATTGATATAATGTTTCCATTCTTCTCCATTTTATATTATCTGAGAAATATTTTCTAATGTATCTTGCCACTGTTATATTTTAAATAATGTTCTACATAGACAATCTATTACAAAGTGGAATCAGACTGTAGATTGCTCCAGTGTTTCTGTGCAATTGGCCAGCTGAAGATGCATAATGTACTTTAAAGAAACTGGCATATTACTTGCCCTACTTAATGGAAATAACTTTATTCTTAAAATGATTAGTAATCAAAGCCAAGAAACGCTACAAGCATTATTCTTCATAAGATCTATAATATTATCAAATATATTAAGCAAACGATTCTTTAATACCATGGAAATGTGAAGGTGCTATACTTAGCCCACTCCCTACTCTCTCCTTCTTCCCTATCATCGCCCATCCTTCTCCATCACCTGGTTCCCTTCTCTCTATAGAGCTTCCCACCAACCTTAGTCTTACCTGAAGGGCAGAACCTGATTTACCATTGAGTTACCTAGAACATGTACCAGGAGTCTGTAGCTCATTTGTCTCATTTAAAATATCACCCAGTGCTAGCGATGAGTCTGCCTCAAGCCTACATGTCCCAATACACCCAGGTTATCCAAATTAATCCTGTTGTATTAAAGAATCTGGTTTATAACCTATATCAGTTACAGAATCAGATGAATCTTTTCTATCATAGTTTGTATTTCCTTATGACAGAGAAAGAGGAAAATCAGGCCACTAACATTATCCTGGCTCACAGACCAATCCCATTCCTGCACTAATTTTCCCTGTACCCTATTTCACCCCAGATTCCACCATTCACTTATACATTAGGAGCCATTTGCAGAGAGTAATTAACCTGTCTTTATGAAACACTGAGAAATCAAACTTCAATCTCATGACCAGAATCTTGTAATTCTGTAATTTTGAGGTACAGGAGCTTGAAGACCGACACGCAACGATTCAGAGACAGCTTCTTTCCCTCCACAATCAGATTTTTGAATGGTCCATGAATCCATGAACACTAACTTGTTCTTTTTTTCCACTACTTATTTATTTTATAGTTTATAGTAATCTTATGTCTTTGCACTGTACTGCTTCTGCAAAGCAACACATTTTACATCATGTAAGTCGGTGATAATAAATCTGATTCTGAATTAATTATATTGGTAGTTATTTTTGTTGGATCATTCACAGCAAGACTGAATGAAGTATAACTTAATTACTAAATAACTAAAGATGTATCAAACACTGATTACAGCATCCACAACAACTAGTACTGTTCATAGCAGAGATGCCAGTATTAATGCAATGTACCTGCTATGCATGATGTTTATAAAAACAGTTTCCATGGATGTTAGTCCTGCAAATTCTACTGGTCACTGAAATATGAATTGATGTTCCATTCAGTTCTTCTACTCAACTACAGAGGCATCTCAGAAATTATGAACCTGCCAGAAAAGAAAGACTCTTGGCACTTCTTGGAGTCATGCATACCAACTACTTTACAGGGACCAAGGAATTTATGAGCCAGATATTTTTGACAAATATTTCTTAGGCTACATTTGGCCATTTTTAACCTGATTGTTACTTAATAGTTATATTTTTTGACATTTACGATAAAACTATTATTAATTAAATGCATGTAAACATTACAATTTATGTGAGTGCATGCCACAAATACCCATCCAGCATAAAGACTTTTACCCAATGGGACACACTTTTAGTCATTGTGTAGTGGGTCCTTAGTGTTATTATGCCTTTGTCATAGAGAAGTAGGCAGAATACTTGGCTGTTTGCTTTCTTTGTGATTTTCTGGTTTTATATTCTAATTGTCACCTTTCTCTGTTATTGCAATGGCCCTGAACAATCTGACTGCAGAAAGGTCTGCTCGCATTGACATTACATAAAAGTTTACCATCCCCAGCTATAAAAAAACTCAAGGGAGGAAAAATAAAAGTCAAAAATTAAATAGTGTTTTTCATTTTGTATTTAAATGTTTTGAGGGATAATGATTGTTATTTTTTGAAAGACTTCTCCAGTGGATTCATGCTTTTGTCATTGTTGGTTGACAGGACATAGCTCAAGAATTATTGGAGAATGGAGTGTCTCTTAATGCAAGGAATGCCATGGGCTCAACTCCGTTCTTCTTTGCAGCGGAGGGACAGTATCGTAAAATATGCCAGGTGGATACATTTTATAACTGCAAAATGATGTTCCTTATAAAGAGGAAAAGTAATTCTCACTCTGAGCTATTATATATTTTAATAACTGCTTTTATTGATTTTTTTTGTGCTAAGGAAGTGATCTATTTGGCTAGCCCCGGTCACAAGCATCAGATTTATATGTCCCCTAAAATGAGATTTATTATTCTAAATATTACTAATTTTGATTTCTGAAATTATCTCCTGCATTGTTGTCTTAATAAGGTTTACATTTGGAGATGTGGGAATTTTTGCTGGATTCTTTTAAGAAATAGATTAACATTGTGTCCAAGGTTGTGGACTGGCAGATTTTTAAATATTTTTAAGACAAGAATAATGCTCAAAGGATATTGATCTGCACAGTATGAGATTAAATGCTACTGTGGTTTGCTTAAAATGGGGTTTTGGTTTACATACTATAAAGAACCCTTACATTTTAATTATTAATTCATCAAATGCAGTCTGAAAGTAAACCCAAGGAGAGCTTCTGAGATAATACAAGTTTAAAAATATAATTGAGAAAATTCATACATTAATTACAGAGAGATTCTCATCATTTGTTCCATGTTTTGCCAATAATGAAGGTATCTGATTTTATGTAAGTAATGTGACTCTTCAAAAACAAATCCTTTGAAAGTACATAATGAAATAAAAGTATATGAATCCCTTACTTAACATCTGAATTGACTTCTTATTTACTTATTCTTCCATGGGATGTAGCTTTTAATGCCTGTTCCTTATTGGCCTTGATGAAGCTGCTGTTTTTGAACTGCTGCAGTCCAGCTAGTAAAAGTTATCCCTCTGTGCTTTTAGTTAAAGAGTTCCACAGTTCTGACCTGTAATAAAGCACAGGCTGCTTTGTGTTCTATGACCTTCTTGAGTGTTGCAGGAAATGCATTTAAATGTAGCATATCTAATAACACCCATGACTCGTGTCATGGAGGCAGTTGAACACTTTTGCAGAGTCAGAAGGTGAATCAGACACCTCAGAATACTCAACCTCTGACCTTTTCTTGGAGTCACAATATTTTGCATGATGGGGCCAATTAAGTTTACAGCCAGCGGTGACCCCACTGGATGTTGACTGTGTGAGATCAGGTGATTGTAATACCATTAAATGCCAAGGGGATGTGTTTAGACTCTTTCTTTGGTGGTGATAAATGGTAGCTATTTCTGTGGTGCAGATGTTATTTGTGACTTATTGGCATCAATCTTGCTGCATGTGGATATAGACTGTTTTATTTTCTGCAGACCTATGAATGAAACTGAACACTGTTGAATCTTTAATAAAATCTGTGTTTTCTGACTTTATGAAGGAAGGAAGATCATTGATGAAAGAAATAAAAATAGTTGGGCCCAGGACACCTCATTGCAGAGCTTCAGCAGAAGTGTCCTGGAGATGAAATGGCTTATGTCACAACAATCTTCCTTCCTACTAGATTTGGCTCCAGCTAATTTAAATTTTTCACACTGGTTCCAATTGATTTCAATTACACTGGAACCCCTTAATGCCTTACTTTGTCAGTTGTGACACTGTGAGCAGTCACTCTCAACTCAACTCTGGAATACAGCTTATTTCTCCATCTTGAGATTGTTTTTCCATCTCTTCTCACCCTTAAAGAAGTTCAACTTTGCAATTTACAACAAATGAATAAGATCCCTTAACCAAATAACTTAATTCAGTTTGAGTGTTATACCATTTACAAATACCATTCATACTCTTACAAGTCACGATTCTACTTTCAAATCACAAACTATTCCAGTCAACTTGCATGAGAGTTGCTGTATAAGATCGTTCCTCAGACTGGCAGCCTGAGCCAAACACAGTTTTGTGCATTATGCATGCTCCCCCTGCATTTGCAGTTCCGATGTTCATACCTTTTGCTCTTTCTCTGCTGGTGTAGGTGAATGACCAAACACTTGGTCAGTTCCTGATTGATCACCTAATCCAAGTTCTCCTTTCTGACCAGCCATCTGTTCTGTGTTTCTTTGTTGTTATTTGGTCATGAAGGCCTTAGCTCCTCGGCTTAAGCAAACAATTTTGTCTTGGCGACATGGCTGGGTTTATCAGTCCACTGATTCCCTTTTCTAATAAACAGATTCTGCAGTCATGTTCAGCTGCTTGCTTCATCTTGGAAGTTTTTCGCCTGTTGAGATATTTGGAGGTTTGGAGGATAATTCCACAATACAATATTATTTTCTTTACCTTCCAAGGTTGATTGCAGGATTGTAGCTGCACTATTACAGCTTAGCTAGAGGCCTGATTGGAGCAGATTTATTTAATTAATTTGAGCTCCTTCACTGACACTTTGGGCAAAACATTTATTTGTATTAGTCTTTTGACAATGTCCACTGATATAAACTTAATTCTACACTTTATAGACCAATATATTGAGCTTCGTGATTTGAGGATTTTGCCTAATAATCAATTATTGGGATGGATTTTCTGTAGAAATTCCATCTGTTCTTTGAAACCTTTCTTGCATTTCGCTCCATAAGTGACGGTATGTTTTGGATTTTCATGCAGACATGTGCAGTTGTGGAAATCCTCAGTTTTCTGACATCTGATTGAAGTGATTTTCATGACTTCACTCAGACATTAGACTCCTGGAATTCAGCAACAGAGTGTGCAAATGACAAAAACAACCTGCTCTGGGTTGAACCTGGCAGACAGAGTCTCTACTATTGATTTCAATAAAGGGCAGCTGCTGTGTAGGATTAAAATAATAGTACTTTAGTTATTTTAATTGTTTGATATTATTTGAACCTTTGAAATTAATGTAGCTTTCTTTTCTTAAATCTTCCAATAATTTTTAGAATTTTAATGGTTTAATTAATTTTTAAATATTTAGGAATAATGTTGCTTTTTAACAAATATCAGAAAAATTAAACAAAAATATTCTTATCATTTTAATATCTTTGATTGCTGCAAAGATGGGAACATGGCTTAGCCACCTATCAAAGCTTTTTCCTGAGCTGTTTCACAGATAGTGTAGGTAGGCATTATCTTTTTCCCAGGGTTGAAATGTCTAGTACCAGAGGGCATGCATTCAAAGTGAGAGGGGGTAAATTCAAAGGAGATGTCCGGGGGAATTGATTTATGCAGAGAGTGGTCGGTGCCTGGAATGCGCTGCCTGGGGTAGTAGTAGAGGCACATGAATATGCAGAGAATGGATGGATATGGACATGTGTAGACAGAAGGGATTTATGTCATTAGCTTAATTAGTTCGGCACAACATTGTGGGCTGAAGGGTCTGTTCCTGTGCTGTACTGTTGTTGTTCATGTAGCAGTTAGCGTGACGCTATTACAGCGCCAGCTACCCGGGTTCAATTCCCACCGCAGTCTCTACCCGTGTCTACGTGGGTTTCCTCCAGGTGCACTGGTTTCCTCCTACATTCCAAAGACGCACAAGTTAGGAGTTGTGGGTATGCTATGTTGGCGCCAGAAAAGTGGTGACACTTGCGGGCTGCCCCCAGCACATACTCAGTAACGCAAAAAGAGGCATTTCACTATGTGTTTCGATGTACATGTGACTAATAAATAAATATCTTCTATGTTGGTGTGAAGGAAGCCATTTGTGGAGTTCCCTGCTTTGGTGTGGGCTTTTACCACTGAATGGAGCCTCTTCATTCAGACAGCGGCAGTCAGAAGACCTGTATGGTAAATGTGGGTTAAGACCTTAGGACAGCAGCAAGTTCAGGCTCCTCAATGCTGACCACAGACCTAGGCCATTATCTTTTAGAAATGCTTCAAAAGCTATTCTCAGAACCACAGCACATTTTTTACAACAATATTATTTCAGATTGCAATGCTTGATATATTAAAAAGGCTTCAGGAACAGAATCACCACTCTGACTGATGTATGCATATGCTTATTGTATTATTACAGCCAAGATATCATGAAGCCTTATTTGTTACTCATGCACATAATGAAGCCATTACAAAATGCATAAATGTGACTTGCATGTGTTCCACATTGACAGGCGATTTATTTTCTAGTTGTATTTAATATATTGCTTGCCATTAAATTTCAGTCGTGAATTTGATTATTTTGTGGTTCCACATTACAGCTTTTAATTGAATGGGGTTGTGATGTACATGCAAAGAACTTGAAAAATGACACAGCATTTGATGGTATTCGAAGTGAAGAATTCAGAAAGTTCTTGCTGAGTAAGATGACATACTTTTATATAATGTTAAAATATTAGTATTTTTTCTTACACATTGAAACCTAACTTTGGTACATGAGTCTGGAATATGTTATTTTTTGGAAGGAAACGCATAATGTCTGAATAACCACCATGGTCAAAGGCTATCCACAATGAGTTACCTGTAAATTCAGGCAACTTTTAAACTGTCTTTATTTCCTAATGAAAAATTTATTCAAACTGGACAAGGCAAAGTTTGTTTTCTTAAATTACTTGGCACTGTTATTTAGCAATTCAATTAAGGGCTATAGTACGAAAGTGGGACAAATCTAATTCCAGTAAATTACCATTATGCCTAACTCCAACCCACCAATCATCGGAGAAGTTATGGAAAGAGTCATCAAAAATCTTGCTCCTGGTGCTTATTTTTGGTTCTTTCGAAAACACTTGGTTTGAAACCTCAATGTAGCATTGATCATCGAGACAGGAATGAGGAAATTCATGGAGGGATTTGAAAACAAGGATGAGAATTTATAAATTGTGCTATTGCTTAAACATGAGACAATGTAGGTCTGTGAGCAGAAGCTGATGAATGAATGGATCTTGCAAATAAGCAGCAGAGTCATGGGTGATGTGTATGCAGAGAGTAGAATGATGGTGGTCTTAATCAGAGAATCAGAAATTCAAGATCTACAAAGGTTGCGAACAGCCAGGCTTTGCAGTTAATTATCCCTTTAAAGAGTGTTGCGTATGCTGACCATGTGTTAATTTATGCAGTGACAGGAAAAAAACAATAGCTGGAATGTAGTGGTGCTGGCATCCAATCAGCATGGTCATTGCTTGATATCATAATCTGCCGACCTTCCATGCATATGGTGGGCATTAGCTTTGTAAATGTTCATGTCCCCACTATTAAGGTATCTGGCACAAATGTTTTGGAACCAATATGGCATCTGCAGTAACAAAAGTTGCATGCTCCAGAATTGAGTTTCAGGACATCTATCTTTTTAAGTTCTCTGAGCTTGTTTTTATCATTCCCCAGGTTACCATACACACTGGTCATCAGCAATCCCTCTTATTATCCAAGGGGACACAGATGTCCTTCACAACATGGTGCACAACCTCGTAAATAGGATGAGCTTCATGAGCAGTCCAACAAGCAGGTAGAGTTTCTTACATTTGTTAATGGCATCTTGATATTATGTACTTTGTGAAATTTTGGTGGCAGAATGTAAATATGACACAAAGATAGGTAGTGTATTGCTGGAATTCTCTGCCACTGAGGGTGGTGGAGGCCAGATCACTAGATATATTTCAGGTGAAGATTGATAAATATTTCAAAGATCAAGAAATCGAGGTTTATGGGGAACTGGCACAGAAGAGGGGTTGAGGCCCACATAGATCAGCCATGATCATATTGAAGGTCCTGATGTCTCTCAGAATCTCCTCCAGTGAGATTAGGCCCACTGGCCTATAGTTTCTTGTCCTGTCATGGCAGCCCTTCTTAAATAAAGGCACAACATTATCCACCCTCCAGTCTTCCAGTACCTCACCTATGACTAATCTCTGCCTGGGTCCCAGCAGTTTCTTCCCTTGTTTCCCATAATGTCCTAGGATACACCTGTGAATTTATCCACCTTTATATGCTGCAGCACTGCCAATGCCTCCTCTTTCATAATGTCAGTATGTTCCAGGAGAGCACTGTTCTCTTTCTTGAATTCCCTAGCTTCCATGACCTTCTCTATGGTAAATACAGACAAGAAATATTCACGTAAGACCTCACCTATATC
>JARFYF010000029.1:31265971-31281451 GCA_030265395.1 Rhina ancylostomus | reverse complement strand
AATTCATTTGAATGTGTCAGTCAGCTCCAGGGCTTTTTCTAATGAAATGTGAAAGCAGCAGTGGAATGATGGGCAACAAAGATAAGGTAGCCCAGGGACCATGTTCCAGCATCAGGAAAAGGATAACAGCAGTTAAGTTCCCTGTAGAAAGGTTACAATGGTTGTTGGGGTTGAAAGCTGGTGTTAAGTTTGTGGAATGGACGCAGGATGGTTTGGCAGTTGGGAGAAAGGTTGAATCAAGAACTGAAACCTGGTCTATTTTTGTTTGGCCTTGCAGAGTACTCTTGGTCTATAATGAGAAATACTTATTGAACAGCAATCATTGAACTCAAAGGCTTCCTACAAACTTAACACATAAGGATGAGAACAATGGATTGAAATACCAGGTGGAGTCCATGTAAGCATTGGCCATCGAATTTCTTAACATACTCCTCCTGGATTCTGATCGGCTAACAAAATAAGTGGCTTTAAAATCTGAGGGAATTGGAATCTTTCTGTTTTAACTTTACCTGTCCTGCCAATTTTAACTTGACAAGTCTAACTTCTGATGATGTTGTTAATCTACAGTGTTCATTTCAAGTATAAAAGATTAATTTGAGAATCAATTCTATTGAGAAAAATAACATGCTGCACCATGTTCAATTGGTGTACAGTTTTAAAAATCTGACAACTATAGGAGTAATAAGTTGAAATGTACTAAATTACAGTTTGGGTAAGGATATATTCATACATGACTACAACAGAATTAATATAAGAGTTACCAGCAGGCTCAAAGGTCTAACAGATTCCTGAGAGCTTAAATCAAATCCAGCACCAGAGCCAGAAACATGGCGACACTTGCGGGCTGCCCCCAGAACACTATGCAAAAAGATGTATTTCACTGTTTCGATGTACATGTAACTAATAGAGATATTTTATTTCATCTTATTAGTTGTAAAATATTCTGTGGGAAGGTACAAAATGCCATAAAGTATTACTCTTGATAGCCCACATAGGTTTTTCAAAGATCTATGAAGAATTGTGCACCTGAGGCTTGCTCCTGTAAAAAAAATACTATTGGACTACTCTGTCAACTTCCTAAGGATTTAAAAATAGCCTCTGTCCATGACAGTTGACAGTTAAAGTGACCGCCTTCAACAATTATATCCTATGCGTCCTTCCAGGATACAAGAAGTGTGAACTTTCAGGCTACTATACAGATGACACTGTGCCTTCAATATCTGATTGACTGAAATTCTACTATCTTGGCCATACTTTATTCTGTGTATATTTCCAGAATTTTTGGCTCAACAGACCCTTTCTAAGTATCTTAGGGAAATCCAAACCTGCTGAAAGGTCTTAATCCTCTTTGTTAATAACAAAATACAAATTGATTGTCTCTGTATTTCAAAGCGAATATTTTTATCTTCATTATAAAATAATGCTGATATCAAAGAAATATAAATCTGTGATTTATAGCTTTTGTAAAAATATTTCTAATTTTTTGGAAAGCATTGATTCTGGATAGTCTTGCCTATTGCGTAATATGCTGATTATGTTTCCAAATTTATATAAACATGTTGTAAACTTGTGGACATGCAAATATGTTCATTGCAAAATCTGAAGTATTTAAGTATTTTTGTATTGTATAGTGTTGAGTTATTCGTATGTTTTTAAAACTTTTAGGGTGCCATTATAAAAGCGGTTAGCTTACATATTCACTTTGCCAGCAAATTTTATCTTAAAGCAGATTCCTTAATTCAGTCATGGTGAGCACATACATATGGAGGCTATGGGGTTGGCACAGTGACAACAATTGGTGTAGAAAGCGCATCTGATATCATTTGTGCAAAATTCTGCAGTGTAAGGCACACAAATAGTGCTGTCTTGAAATACTGGAACAGTCTTAACCAGAGGATTGAGGCTTGTTCCAGCTTTTGCAAAAGGGGTCTTAATCCTACTTGGGCTTTTGCCCAGGAAGTCCAAGGCATTGACTTTTTCCCAGATAAGTTTTTTCTCTTCTCATCCGTAATAATTATTCCTATCACCCTGTCATCCATGACAGAATCCTCACTGTACCTTGGATATCTTTTGTCTCCTGACAGTTATCTCATCCCCACCCCAATCAGTGATACCTCTGCCATTATTTGCTTGATTGTTGGCCCCATCCTAATCATTTGTTCAGTCTCCCACTATCTTCCCGGCCCATCACCTTCACAATTCTTTTATTCATCAATCTCCCCCCTCACCACCTTCCTGATTTCCTGCTGATTACCTCTCTTCACCTCCTCTTGCTGCCTAACACATTTTTTCCACACAATCTTCATGTTCCAGAGGGTGGGGAATTGCATAAGAAAGGCATTTGTGTTTGGATACATGTTCAAGGCCTATTCTACCAGGCAGAATACTTGAGTCTGAGCTTCGTCCAAAAGTAGTGCAGTCCTCCCCACACAGTGCTGCTTTAATCATTGTTTTCAGATGTTGAAGAATTTCTTGGTACAATCTTTTAGTTTAGGTTTATATTTCCTTTGTTTTGTGGTTTCATGCTGTGATTTAGACTATATCCCAAGTTTAATTTTAAGGAGAAATACGGCAAAGTTTGAGTTAATAGACCTACATTTTCATGAACTTTATGTTGCTCTGCTGCTGTAAATTTATCAGAAATATAGTGAAATCCTTTTTGCACCTTACTACCAACAGAGTTAGTCAGCATTATAACAGAATAAACAAAGAAATTCAGGTTTGCAATTCTTTATTGCAGTACAAAAATCTATTTTATAACTTGAATCATTTTATTTGATTTATCCTCAACACCCATTTCTTTGTCAATAGAGTTCTTTATCCATTGGTACTTAAAATGGAAGTAATATTTAATGGAGTATTTGTTACAAAAGGATTCTATGCTCCCGGCAGGAGTGCTACCAGAAAGACATTTTCAAGCATATATCCTATAATTCTGTAAGTTTGGAAATGCATGGACTGTGGATTTCCTGTGAGCACTGCTTCCCGATGAGAATGCAGGGCAACCCACTCTTTTCCTGAAAGTTCTTTCCTTTCATGGAAGTAATGATTTCTGTCTGAAGATTATTTGATTTCTTTTGTGGGCTACAAATAACATTTCATTCTTTGGCAGCCCACTATAGTGAAATCAACTACAGGAAGCACCTATGAGTATTAAGTATATGAAAAAGGAAACAGTTACACATCAGATCTTGGATCACTTTATGCTGCCCTAACCTAGGAAAGATGTTAAACCACCCAGGTTGCATAGTTTTGTGCGTGGTTGAGGTGAGTGCAAAAATGTACAAGTTATCCTGTTGTGTTTAGTATCTCACTGCAATTGGTTGTTTTTGGGCATTCCTAGATTCAACATCACTAAAGTAATGGGCATGCTCCTGCTTCAAGATCTTGTGTCAATAGAGTGACTTCAAAAACATTAAATCCACAGCTGAATTAATAAAGCATTCAATATTTGCACATATCAAGCTTCACAAATAGCTGTATTAGGAACATTAAAGGGGTGGTCATCTGAGTATGTCATGTTGGAGTGTTTTTTAAAAATGTAGAAGAAATTGCATTGAGAATGGTATGTTGGTGCAGCAATTATTTATGCTATGTTACAGCTTCAGATACTAGGGTTCATTCTTGCCCTTGGGTGCTGTCTGTGTGTGGTTTGCATCTTCTCTCCATGATCACATCAGTTTTCCCTGGGTGCTCTGGTTTCCTCCCATATCCCAAAGACTTGCTAGTAGGTTAATTGGCAATTCTGTAGCACACCTGAGTGTAGATTAATGGCAAAAGAATCAAAGGAGAAGCTGATGGGCACGTTTGAGAGAAAATGTGTTACAAGGAAATAAAAAGAGGGATAATGAAACTAATGGCATTGTGCTGATGGGAGCAGGCGTGGTCCTGTTGGGCTGAGTGATCACTTTCTATGCATTTATAAGAAACACATTTAAAAACTGTTACTTCTCAGATATGTTTAATAGTTACTTTTTTCAGTAAAAATGCAAAAGCAACCAATAATCTGGCAAAGTAAAAGGCAAGTTCCTAGTCAGTCAGAAGAGGTCCCTGATCTTACACTGCACACGGTGTATGAACAGAGATGGATGATGTCATTGGTTGACGCTGAATTCTGATGCTGAACATAATCACTAGACTGAAAGCAGTGATTACTGTTGAGTGCTGATGAGCAGTTCCACTTAACAACGTTTGCATGAATGCTTTTTGGCGATGATCTCAGTAATTTCACAAGATTCTTTCAGATATTTTTAACATAGTTTTTAATTCAACCGAAAGGAATTACCTTTGGATAACTTAAAGTCATGGGAACATGCTGTCGGTATTAATTGCTGTTAATGAAGAAACGGCAAATTTCATTTGTACAGCAGCTATCTGGTGTACAAGAAATATTTAGTAGTAATCTTGTTTATAATAGCATATACCTGTGGATTATATATTGCTGCCAGTAATGATTTTCTCTGACATGAGTACAGGGACTGACTCTGTTAAGGTTCATCCACCTAATGGAACTCGATTTTATACTTTCCAGGTAAGCTCAATCAGAATATTACAAGACACTGAAGCTTTAATTAATTAGGAATAGTTAGAAGTAGAAAACCAATAAAATTATTTCAGATGTATTTCTCAATTGTAATTCAGTGCAATATTTTTATGTAGAGTGAAGCTTTTTCACCAATGTAACTTCTGAGATTTAAAATTTACACTGGGGAAAAATACATAAAAATAAGGCTTCTCTTCTGTATCATAATAATTGCTCAATAAAATTAATGCAAAGCATTAACATTTGAGTGGGGATTTTCCTTGTAGTTGTAAATTTGTGCAAGTAAAGGCTGTATTTGGTTTTACAGACGAGTTCTTCTGCATTATGTCTGTTGCCCATTTTGTGAATTTCATTTCGTGCTTTGTGATAGAATTATAATATCAGGAATAGTTAGTAAAATAATTTGTGGAGAAAACTTTGGAGATCTTGAATGAGGTATCAAAGGGACAGCTACTAATTTTTTTTTGAACTTGCTCATTTGGAAATCTTTGTTTTCTTGTGAATTATGGCAATATTGAACATGCAGTTTTTTTTGTGGTCTTTGCTAAATCATTGCAGTGATTCTGAACTTTGATCTCCAATAGGCAGTGATCTCCAATAGGCAGTGATCAAACAATTAAGGTTAAGCTTTGCTCTAAAAGGAGTAAGAGATAAAATCTCAAAAATGACAGATAAGCTGGCATGGAAAGAGTTAATGACTTTTGGAAAATCTTTTATCATGCCCGATATGCTCCAATTATAAATAATGAAACTTAAAAATAAATTTATAGATTTTATTTAGGCAAATAATGATGCCTAGTTAATTATAAAAAGAAAATTTTGGTAAGGATGGTCTGGTCAATGTTTATTGCTGGATGTTAATATAATATTGTCCTTCAGTTGTACAAGGCATGTATCTTGTGATCTTAATGTGCAGTGGACTATTTCTAATTTCTTTAGTAGCAGCAAATGATGAATAATGGTCATATTGTATGACAAGATTTAAACAACCTTAATACATTGAATCTTCCGCACTAATATACCAGATTCAATTTTGAATATTGTTTATTCATTCCGTCTTGATTAGTTGAATCTAATTTTTGACTATTTATTTGACTTTGTAAGACATTTTAATAAAGCAATTACAGATCATTTTTGGAATGCCAAAATTAAAAATTATTCAACTAAATACCTGGGGGAAAAAATGGTTGAGAAAGGTTTATACATTTAGTTTTCATTGGGGTATATTCATATTAACATTTTGTTTTTTAAAAAAATTCATCTCATAAATATATTCACTGCAAAGTTGAGATTCTTTTCACTTGTCATAGCCAGGGCGGTCACTTCAATTTGGACTATTTTACTGGGTGATTTCTTATGTGAAGATGTTTCTGTCACTACCATTCTGTAACAGACCTCCAGAAGATAATTATTTATTTGATATTGTTCCCTCCCCCCGCCCCCCCCCCTTTTTTTGGAAGTACATAACCTTCTAAATAATATTTTATCAGTGGTAGGGAAATTGCTAGAGTGATTGTCAAGGACTAAACTAATTCATACTTGAAAAAGCATACGTTAATGATGGCAGCCAGCAGAGACTTGGTAAATTTATGTCCGACTACACTGATTGTTAGCACTGGTAAATAAGAAATAAAATGACTCCTACTGTCCTTTCGAGTTTGTTCCTGTGTCATTCCCTTGTGTAATTCTTCTGTGCCGTCCGGCAATGACTTGAGCATTTAAGCAGCACTAATTGTGCTATTTCTGTATTTAGAATGCAGTAATAAAGAAATAATTTCAGGAGTTCTGTGCACTAGCTGAATGCATTCTGCATTGAATGTTAATATGTTAACACTACTTGCAGATACTACTGCCATAAGTCATTACACATACTGGGAATCACTCAGAACTGTGGTACCCACCCAGAAATCAGAGATTGCCTTTGCCTTTGTGGAAGCAGTCGCTTTAGAAGTACAGCACACTCTTGAATCCTGGAAGCCCTCTCACACAGAAGTAATACTTTTGGGAAGGTGATGCCAGGATCAATGCCAGCCCCAAGTTTTCAGTTCAGAAAAGTTCAAAAATTTCATGTGTGTTGTTAAGGTCAGTGAACGTATTGACAGATCCCATCTACCAATAACTACACATCTTCATTGGATCCTGTTTCATGCACAACACTCCTCACGTGCTTACTATTTCTCTAGCACTCACACCACAGTCTGCACATACTGTCAGCAATGTGTCCATGACAGACAAATCACACAAATGCACTGCAAAACACACATAACATTTCCCTTTTAGTCGCAGAAGATTGGTGACAGTTGGAGACCTACTATAACCAGAATCTTAATAATCTTGAGAGTGTGGAGGTGATCTTGAGGCTTGTGACTACAGGAACAGTAACCGACAGAGATGTAAAGATAATGGAAGATGATGATATGCTCATATGTACTCCATTTTACAATCTAGTCATCTCTTATTTATTTCTGCCTGTTAAGATATGCCACCTCTCAGTCCACTGCAGCTAATCTGCTTGAAACTAGTGAAGGAGATGCCTTGTCATTCTATCTAATGCTCACAGCCACCATCTCAGATATTAGCACTCTCTGGACAATGGAGGGGGGAGGCCAGCATTCCGTGACTATCAATTGAGATGTGTTAAATCTGTGAAGCTGTGGGTCTTTCTATAGTGGGAAGTGGTGGTTCTTTGGGGTGGATGTGGGGGAGATGCTGTGCTGGTTCAGGTGCCCAAAGATTCTAATTCGCTGCTCAGAAGTCAACAAAGTTATCTTTTGTCACAGCCTACATTATTATTTCCAGCATTCTATGCTGGAATTGCACACTTTATGACTGAATATATAACTCAGCATGGCATAATGCCATTTTCTTAAATACAATATCGACCAAAACTCTCTGATAAGATAAGTTGAAATAATAGGATCTTGACAGTGTAACAGAGTAACAGGGTAAATCACATTTGTGGAATAATATTCAAATAATGTCTTTTTGGAGAGAGGGAGAGGAGAAAATTGTAGAGAATGAAAGAGTCTTGCCAAACACTTTATCAAAATGTGAGACGATACCATTTAAATTCAATACTGGTATTTTCTAATTGAATATGTCAATCTTTTTGTTATGACTACCAATTAGATTACTAAATGAAGTGAACCTAAGTAGTTGCTCATTGATCAGCTCTGATGCATATGGATAAATCAGTAAAGTGTATTAATCACATAAAGTGCTTAATTGTACTTGTCCAACCAATTGCATAGAGAGTATTATATTGTGGAAATGTACAATGAGCATTCCAAAAATATTTTCTTTACAATGTACCTTAAAAATTAATGGCCTAGAAACTGTATTTTGGTGCTTGTACAGTTTCAATTACTCAACACTTAAATAACATCACACAAACCTAGCAAAACAGTTGTAAATCATTCAATATTTTCTTTAATATTTCCCTGCATGCAAAGCACAAGAGCACTCAGGTGGATTGTGAAAGGATGATGCAAATCACTGCTCAATGTTCTATAGAACCCCAACCCATTTGAACATGCAGCATGTTTTTCTAGTTTGGGAGCTTTGAGCAGTGTTTTTGTAAATGATACCTGTACCATTTAAGGTGGTATGTTAAGGATTAAGTACAGATCTTTTAGGAGGCTAACAGGACCATGGGAATGAATAAAGAAATTAATTCCAAACTTCTGATAAGCACAGTGTCACTTACTTGGATTGTGGTCTTACTTGGGTGCTGTACCATTGGGTGCAGGGGTGCAGGTTCTGGAGGCAGGGGGAGCTTGTCAGAGGATCTTGAAAGAGGAAGGGAGGAAGTACAAGAAACGTGCTCCTATCTCCACCTGTACCAAGAAACCTAAAGCCGTCCAAGACATTGGTAATTGAGATTAATGTGCAGCTGAATTAAATTGTCATATATCAAACCTTATAGCTAATCACTGTGTTATGGATGTCATTGATGCTCCCTACTCAAGAGAATGCACTTTATAGAATAATACAGCAGGGAAACAGGCCCTTTGACCCAACTCGTCCATGTTGACCAAGTTGCCTAGTCGAGCTAGTCCCATTTGCCTTCATTTGCTCCCCTCTAAACCTTTCCTATCCACGTTAGTGTCCAAACATTACAATTGTACCTGCCTCTACCAATTCTACTGCCTGCTCATTCCACCTCCCTGTGTGAAAACTTACCCCTCAGGTCCCCTTTAAATCTTCCCCCTCTCACCTTAAACCCATGCCCTCTAGCTTTAGATTCCCCTATCCTGGGAAAAAGACTGACTCTTCACCTTATCACTGCCCCTCATGATTTTATATACCTCCATAATATTCTACTTGACGAGAGAACAACAAGCATGCCGACATATAGACTTGCCAGGATTGTGTGCTTCCTGAAAACTCAGAGTATGCAAGACTCCACTCAAGTGGTGTTCTACACAAATCACATGAGCTATGACTTCCTAACCATGCAGCATCTTTTCAGTCATGGAATGAACATGTTCGTGCTGAGTATCTCATTTCAAGTTATCTCCTTGTCACATCCTTTCGTTATTTCTAACCCTTTCTGACTCTTGATCTGATTTGTAACTAGAGGCAAGGAGCCAAGAAGAACTTAGTCATGAATGTGGTCAGGTCTGTTGAGATGAGATTCTGTTGTCTGGAATGATAAGTGGGTTTAGTGCAGTATGTGTTAAAGAGGCCTTTGCATTTCCTCATCACCTATTGGATGCTTCACAACCTTGCCATAGTTGGCTGCAGCAGGAGATGAGGAAGAGGATAAGAAGCAGCTTGTGAGCAGATGATGACAAAGAAATTCCCGCTGTAAAATGCTGTCTGGCTGAATCAAATAGCGTGGCTCCACTGCACTTGCTCTTCATCCATGCTCTGTAGGAGTCTTCAGCTGCTTCATCAATAACTTTCCTTCAGTCGTAATTAGGGATGTTCACTGATGATTGTGCATTGTTCAACACCATTCGATGTTCAACACCATTCATAACTCCTCAGATGATGAAACAGTCCACAACCAAAAACAGTAAGACCTGGACTATATCCAGGCAGCAAGGTGGCAAGTAACAAGTGCCAGGCGATGATGATATTCAACAAGAGAAAATCCAGCCATCACCCTCTGACGTTCAGTAGCATTGCCATCACTGAATCCCCCATTATCAATATCCTAGGGGTCACTTTTGACCAAAAACTAAACTGGAGTAGCCTTGTATGCAATGTAGCTGCAAGAGCAGGTCAGAGGCTAGAAATCCTGCAGCGAGTAACTCGCATCCTAATTCCCAAAAGCTTGTCTGCCATTGGCAAGGTTCTAGTCAGGAGTATGATGGAATATTCTCCACTTGCCTAGATGAGTGCAGCTTCAACAATACTCAAGAAGCTTGACACCATACTGGACATAGTAGTCTGCTTGATAGCCACCCCATCCACAACCACTTACTCACTCTACCACCAACGCACAGTACCAGCAGTTTGTATGATCTACAAGTGCAGCAACGCACTAAGTCTCCCAAGGCAGCACCTTCCAAAACGCAACCACTACCACTTAGAAGGACAAGGGCAGCAAAAGCATCAGAACACAACCACCTAAAAGTTGCCCTCCAAGCCACACCATCTGAGGTACAGTGAAAAGCTTGTCTTACAAGCCAATCGTACAGATCAATTCATTACACAGTGCAGTTACATTGAGTTAGTACAGAGTGCATTGATGTAGTACAGCTTGGAAAAAAAACAATAACAGTATAGAATAAAGTGTCCCAGCTACAGAGACAAGTGCAGTGCAATAAGGTGCAAGGTCACAACAAGGTAGATCGTGCGGTCATAGTCCATCTCATTGAATAGGGGAACCGTTCAATAGTCTTATCACAGTAGGGTAGAAGCTGTCCTTAAGTCTGGTACGTGCCCTCTGGCTCCTGTATCTTCTACCCGATGGAAGAGGAGAGAAAAGAGAATGTCCTAGGTGGGTGGGGTCTTTGATTATGAAGTGACAATAATATACATATACCAAATATATTGCCGTTTCTTTACTCTCACTGGTCAGAATCCTGGAACTCCCTCAACATTGTGAGTACACCCACACCTCAAGGACTGCAGCAATTCAAGAAGACACCACCTTCTAAGGGCAATTAGGGATGGGCAATTAAATGCTGGTTCAGCCTGCGAAACTCACATCTTTGAATGAATTTTTTAAAAATGGAGAGAGAAATAGGAGTTCAGTGTTGACAGCACATGGCTGTGGGATTTTCTGGGACTAAGTACCGTGGTTGTGAGCAGACATAAGCTATCTCTGTTAGTCACATGTATATTAAAGCGCACAGTGAAATGCATCTTTTGCATAGTGTTCTGGAGGCAACTCGCAAGTATTGCCACATATATCAAGTAGAGTTGATGTTACCTTCACTTGATTAACAACAGCAAGGATTTATTGAATTAATTGAATATAAATGCCCCAGTAGCCATGGTGCAATTTTAAACTCTAGTCCTGGCCAATAATCTTGATATTGAGCAACTAACTAAAATGGTAATTTAACAACTATGCTGTCACAACACTGGTAATCTATTCTTGAATACTCCTGTTGCCCTCCTAATTCATTTCTGTGTTCTTTTCTGTACTTTGTATTCAGCTTGATTCTTCATTAAATTCTGCACTAACGTTTATAGTAAGCCATCTTTTTCTGTATCATATTAATTGCTTTATTTTTTACAGTCCAGGAGGTTACAGCATTAGATGCCTTTCCATTATCCCTTTGAGTCTCTGCCCTGGACTATCTCTAATGGCGGGCAGCCAATCCTCATTTATTGTTTCACATGCCCATCTTTGATTCTAATCCAAAGACCAGATCTCTTTTCAGCATGTTAAAATAGGTCCTGAGTTGAATTCACAGTTACTTTTTCTTTTTTTCCTCAAGCTACCACAAACCTAATGATATTGTAGCCACTGATATTGTAGATCCACATAAATAGGTATTTATCCCAATAATTCCTGTGTTGCTTGTGTTGGAGGGCACCAGTAAGAACAATCCCAATACAACTGTCACTATACAGTTAAAACTTATCATAGATATAAACTTGTTGTTTGTTATGCAAAGTAGAACACCTTTACACTGCCAGCATTTCATAACAATTCAGTGCCTGTTACCATATTGTGCTGAAATTCATAGCAAAAATGACTCGCATGTGTAATAAGAAATATCTTCTCACCAAGTCATATTGCCTAACTTAAAAATATTTTCTTCATTCTTTGAAGTGTTGCATTTTTTTTTACATACTGCAGGTGTTTGTTCCGTGACTGATTTGGAAAAAATAGAGGTAACAGAAGAATTGAAAATTGATAAAAGGTGGTCTTAGAAAAGTTATTTACTTTAGGCTTGAAGTAAATATACCATACATCCACATGGTATTTGTCTTAAATTACAGGGAAGGATCAGGATAGAGATTACAGAAGGGTTTTGCATAATCTACAATCCTCCCTATGTATGGAGACATGTCATTGACTAGAGAATGACAAATGTGACACTCCAAAAGTATTGGATATGCAAGGGAACAACAGACTCTAACCTTGATGATGGGGAAGCTTTTAGAAATGGTAATCAAGGTAAAAATTAACAGGCACTTAGTGTAGTTAGTTAATAAAGGAGCAGCAACATGTAAATGGGAACAGATTAAACTTGTCTATGGATTTTTAAAAGGGATTTGATACTGTAAATTCTGTATAAAAGGTTGCTTTGCAAATCTGAAATCTGTGGAATAAAATGGCCATCAACAGCATATGCACAGTAGGTGGAACAAAATGACTCAAAGACAGAAATGGGAGAGTCAGGATAAAAGTTTTACACTGGAGGATGGCAGGCAGTTGTGCTCCCCAGAGGTAGATTTTAGAACCAATTTTTGACTTGGATGTGGGTCTGCAAGGTAAAATTTCAAAAAAGCTCCAAATGACACCATTGGTCCTTCTCTGATCCCCAATTATCTTCTCCCTTGTTCTCGAGTTTTGTTTTAGCTCAGTCTTCTGCTCCACAGCCAATCTTCTTGCTGTCACCCTGCAAACCTCCTGACCACCAGTGTGGGGAGTAGATTACTGCTCCTTGATCATCTCTCCTCAAGCTATCTCTTTATCTTCACATTCTAATCTTCAACACGCTTCTCCCGACCTCCTCCTGTCCACTGTAGTGAAACATTCCACAGGCGAGAAATGCCATGCAGTTTGTGCACAAGTGGTTGTGAGCTCCAAAACTGATAGTTCTACCATATAGTAAATTTTATATATTTTGACCTCTGGAATATTGACTCTTGTGGCCTTGCACCAAATTGACATTTTTCCCTTTAGTTGTGTAAGCATCCTTGGAAGGTTTCCCAGCCCTAAGTATGGAATATTCACAGGAAAATAACTCAGAAGCAAGGACATTCCCTGCAAGTGCACTATTTAAAGCTGTCATCAATTATGTGTATGCTTGCTGTGGAGTTATTTAGAGTGAACTTACTTAAATCCCTATGACAAAATACTATAGTCAGAAGTTGTGTGGTGACCACTAATCTTGTTTACCTGTCATTGCTGTTTATACACTCTAAGAGAAGTCCAAAGTCGCTAGAGGAGAGAGGACATAGTTAAGGATTGCTTGACAGAATGACTCTAGCTAATCCAGCATGTACCCAAGAGTCTTGTGGAAGCCATGCTCCTACCCCTAACCATTTGTGGAGCAACACGTCAGGATACTGTTTTCTATGACAGGGTGACAGAAATCTGCCACCTACTGCAGGGAAAACTCCAACAACTCACCTGTGCCTGCACTCTGTAGGGGTAAAGGTTACCATCACCCTGAACTTCACAACATCTGGTGGTAGTTAAAATATCCATGGGCATGTGAATGAATCAGATTGCCAGCTTCCCAGAGGTTCTGAGAGAAGACTGCACATTTCTCTCTGGGCTGCAGATGTGAACCTGGAATTCTTTAAGATATGAACAGGCGATAAACTAAATTAAAATATAGATAGTGTGTGGCCACCTACAGATGATGTGAACACTAAGCATCTGGGAAGTCTGGATTACATATTCACCCTTGGACAATCCTCTGTGCTCCATATTTCAACTGCTGTGTCAGACAGATGGGAGATCTCCCCATTGTCCCTCATTCCATTCTGGCTACTTGGTTATGCTAGATAAAACCTCACCTGAGAAGCACGTGTGCAAAATTAAAGCACGTCACGTGGAGCGTAACATACTGACTTCAATTTAAAATGAGTTGACAGACAGACAACAGAGAATGGATTAATGGGGACTTTCTCAGTAAGGCAGGCAGTAACTAGTGACATACTGCAGGGATTAGTACTTGGGTCACAGGTATTTATAATATGCATCAATGATTGGGAGCAGCAAAACCAATATTTCAAAGTTTACTGACAACACAAAACAGTGTGGCGATGTGAGCAGGAAACATGCTACGAGGCAATTCAGTGTAGTTGAGTGTGTGAGTAAATACATAGCAAATGCAATGCACTATGAATAAATGTGAACCTATCCACTTTGGCAGTAAAAAAAAGAGAGAGATGTATAAATGGACTTAGAAGAGACAGCAGGGTTGGGTGTATTGGGAAGAAGGAATTGCTGCAGTTGTAGCTCATCCACAATTGCCATTGAGAGTCAGTAGAAGCTAGCTTTTTAATCTGCTGAAATGCTTGTGGTGAGGGAAGCACAACAGGAGCTCTGACAGAGTCATAGAGTTGTACAGCATGGAAACGGACTCTTCAGCCCAATTGGTCCATGCTGACCAAGATGCCCCATCCAAGCTAGTCCCATTTGCCAGCATGTGACCCATAACCTTCTAAACCTTTCAAAGCCATGTACCTGTCCACTGTCTTTTAAAGGTTGTTAGTAGAACTAGGGGACATTGCCTAAAGATTTGAGGGAGTAGATTTAGGACAGGGATGAGGAGGAGCTGCTTTTCCCAGGGAGGGGGGAAGAGACTGAGTGTATTCATCCTATCTACACCTCTCAGTCTCCTACACTCTAAGGAATAAAGTCTTAGACTGTCAACCTCTCCTTATAACTCGGTCCCTGAAGTCCTGGCAGCATCCTTGTAAATCTTTTCTGCACTCTTTCCAGTTTAATAAGTAACAAAATTAATGAGTGAGCAGACTGGTAGACATAGAGTTTCTTGAATGTTGTTGGAACTATAAGTTTCCAGGAAAGTGGAGAGTATTCTTTCCTTCTCTTGTACCTGGTAAATGGTGGAACAGCTCTGAGGAATTAGGAAGAAGGTATCTTGTCACTGGTTATCTAACCTCTGGCCTGCTCTTGTAGCTAAAATACTTATGTGGCATTTCCAATTAAATTACTGGTCAGTGGCAACTCTAATATGTTGACATAAGGGATCTTGGTGATGGTGATAGCACTGAATGCATACATAGATGGTCAGCCTTTTGTAGGAGATGGTCATTTCTAGCATTTGTGTGGCACAAATGTCATATCAGCACATTGCCTTAATATTACCCAGGTATTAATGAAGCTTTGCATGTCTGTAGAAGTAAAAAAAAGTCTAAGGAGTTTCAAATGGAATTTAACTTGATGAAGTAGCTGATGGTTGAGTCTGGCACCTTGCACTGGAGGAACTCCTACAGCATTATCCTGGCGTGAGTTGGGTGACTTCCAACAATGAAGCTGAGCTTCAGATAAGTCAAACTGAGCTTCAGTGAGCAGATTTTTGTGAGTGAATGGCACGATATTACTGTAGACAATATTTTCCACTGTTATGCTGATAATTGAGAGCAGACTGGAGTGGTAATCAGCCAGACTGAATCTGTCCTACTTGTGGACAGGGCATAATGTCAGGTAAATGTTATTGTTTTAGTTCAACTTGAACAGATTGGCTAGAGGCATGACCAATTTTAAAGCATAGTTCCGTAGCTCTTTAGCCAGGATGTTGTTGACCTCCAAAGCTTTTGTAGTATTC
>JARFYF010000029.1:31119585-31137785 GCA_030265395.1 Rhina ancylostomus | reverse complement strand
TTATTAACTTAGTTCAGGAGAAGACATGATATGATAACATTTTAAGTTACAGATAATTAATATGCTAAAGATTAGGGCTTTAGTAGAAAACCAAAGGTGATAATCCATGATGTAACTATGCAGTTGATTAACTTAGAATTACCATTAATTATTATGATATTAAAAATAAGCTACATGAAAAATTTCAAATATGCTGCTTTACCTGTGTTCAATATCTCCTTCAATATGATTTCAGTTAGCTTGTAACTTTAATGATCTGTCTGCATATCACAATTAAATTACAGCAGTCCAAGAGAGCCTATGATTAGCATTGTATAAGTTAATTTATCGCGTTTAAATGACTTATGCAAACACTGTTTTACCATTGAAAGACATTATAGTATTAATATAGCACTATTGGTAAGCTATAGATTAATTTTAATCTGTTTTCCATCTCATAAACCTGTGATGATTTAATTGAGCTTGCAAGTGGGTTTTTGTTTTGAAGTGGCATTCCTACTGTTACAAAAACATTATTCTGAAAGCAGCACAGAAGTAATTAATGGTAATGCAGCTTGCATAATGACCCTTCCCAAGTTTCAACAAATGCAACAGAGTGACAGTAAGTTATGGTGTGGTTTTAATTTCCTGGCATTTCAGTGGTGGTACTAACACCAATTCCTGTTATTTCCTTGTTGCAACTTGCACATTTCTATAAATTACTATTGCTATGTTATAAGAACATCTGTCTCATTGTAAAACCTGTATGTTTACTTTTCTTCCTAGGAACGATTAGCAGAAGAAGTAGAAAAATTTCATTCTGAGGTTCAACAAATGAAAATGCAATCTGTTGCTTTATTGGACCCAGCCATGCCCAGGTAACCTGAAAGAGAAATGTCAGTTAAACGCATGTGAGTGTTACTTTGAAATAGAATAGTACTTTTGATATACATCAGTTCAACTCTCTTTACACTGCTAACAGAAGAAAATAAAATTATAATGTGCATCTCTATCTCTTCATATGGCTGCCCTCTAAATTTTTTTTATTTAAGGGATATGAACGTTTCTGGCAAAGCTAGCATTTTCCACATAACCTCATTAAACTTTAGGAGGTAGTGCTGAACTGCTTTCTTGCAACATTGCTGACAGTGTAGTGAAGATATTCCCATGATGGGTAGGTAGTTCCAGGACTTAAACTCAGTAATCAATGTTAGTGATATGGTGATATATTTCCAAACAGGATAGCAATGAGCAATGTCACTTAATAGCACTGCTTGCAACAATTTCCATCTCTTTACTGATGATTGAGTGTAGACCAGATGAGTATTAGTTAGCCAGATTGGATTTGTCCTTCCTTTCGTGAACATGTCATACCTGGGAAATTTTCCATGTTGTTCAGTAAATGACAGAGTTATAACTCTATGAGGAAAGCTTGGTTAGAGATGCAGCTAGTTATGGAGTGCCATGTCTAGTACTAAAGTAGGGTCAAAGGCTTTTGCTGTTTCCAGGCATTTCTTTGTATTGTTCTCAGTGAATCTAATTAGATGAAGATTACAATATGGTGAGGGCTTCAAGAGGAAGCTGAGGTGGATCACTCATTTGGCACTCGTGGCTGAAGATGGCCTCACATTCTTCAACCTTGTCTCTGTCAC
The DNA here is from genome assembly GCA_030265395.1 of Rhina ancylostomus. Lineage (NCBI taxonomy): Eukaryota > Metazoa > Chordata > Chondrichthyes > Rhinopristiformes > Rhinidae > Rhina > Rhina ancylostomus. The sequence goes on along the minus strand of JARFYF010000029.1, from coordinate 31,136,154 downwards.
TCATGTAGTATGCTCAGCTATGGTTGAGTGTGAGGATGTTCTTAGATCCTCCTCTTCACATTAGCTATTTAATTCTCCATCACCATTCATAATTAGGTGTGTCAGAATGTGGAGCTTTGATCCATTGGTTGTGGAATCGCTTAGCTCTGTCCATTGCCTGCTGTTTAGAACCCATATAATCTAGTGTTTCAGCTTTGTCAAGCCAACATCTCATTTTTAGGTGATTTTCATTGATGCTACACTCAGAATGCCTCTCTGTACTTTTCATAGAACCAAGCATAATCGTAATGGTATTCTGAGGGCTAATCCGTGACAGTGAATTTAATTCTGCTACTGCATCTGATCACCCACAGCATCTCATGAATGACCAATTCTGAACTGCCAAATCCCTTCTGAATCTATGCTGTCTAGCACAATCGTAGAGCCAGACACGCAAACAAGCAAACTACTCCAAGCTCTGTCTAGGGAAGAGCCTACTCCTTTTTTCAAAACTCTGCACCCTAGTCCTTAACTCCTCAGCCATGGGAAACTCTGTCCCTGCACCCAGTCTGTCAAGCCCTTTCTAAACTCTGGAGAATATAGTCTCAGGTTACACAATATCTCCTTCTTTGGGACCTGACATCCCCAGAACCCTGAAGGTAAACTCGACCTTTCTTAAGAAAGCAATCCGTCTACTCCTGGAATAATTCCAGTGAGCCTTCTCAGACATGCCTCCAATAAAACTATATCTTTCCGAAAAGAAGGGGACCAAAATTGTTCTCAGTCCTCTCGATATGGCCTCTCTAGTGCCATGTACAGTTGTAGTTAGACATCCCTATTTTCATACTCCAATAAAAGCCAGCATTCCATGAGTCTTCCTGATTACTTGAAGACCCTACTTTCCTTTGTGCTGCGGTTTTCTGTATTCTTTCTCCATTTAAATAATAATCTATTTTATCATTCTTCTTTCCAAAGTGAACAACACAATTTCCCACTCCCCTTCAGTTTTCCATCTGACAGACTTTTGGATTATCCACAAAATTTGGCTGCAGTACATTTGCTTCCTCCTTCCACTTCATTAATATATATTGCAAACAGCTACGGTCTCAGCACTGATCTTATGGCAATCTGCTGGTTACAAATTCCAAATGCAAATTCATTACGAGATTGTAAATAATTATAACTGTGGTATTTGCTAAATGATTCATTAAAGTCAGAAAATATGCTTTAAGTACAAACACCATCAGACAGTTTTGCAGAGATGAACAGTTCAATTATATAAATAATGTTTCCTTAAAACAGAAATTGTAATAAATTAATACAATGAAAACACAGTTTGATGATTTATAACATGTATTAATTATATAGATTCCTTAAATTATATACCTATTAAATTTACCCATTCTGTTATTTTTCAAATTACTGATTCCTATCATTAATTACTGTTTGTAAGAAGCAATTTAATTAATCATTATAGTCATTCAGCAATTTAATCATCATGCAGAACAAAGAACAAACGGAGTTAACTCCTAATACCTTTCATTTGTCACTCACTGGCTTTGGCTATCAGGACAAGCCAGGATGGCAGTTGTTTGTAAGAATTCCCGTCAGATGTAAATAATGTTTCCACAATATCATGTGAGCGAGATGCAACAATAAGTCCTAAGCACTGTTGCTGTCTCCCCACTCCAAGATGATCGGGGTGGGAAGAGATGATTATTGGTGATTTGGTGATGGGCCAGATATATCCTTGGAGTTGTGCTAGCAATCAGATAAGTGACAATGGTGGGGGGTGGCAGCAGATAAATAAGGGACCTTAGAATTGGGACAGTGGAAATTGGTGGTTTGGGGGAATCAAAAGATCAGTGGTTCACAGGTTTTGGACACTGATCTTGGCTTAACCAAGTTTTGGTGGGGGGTGGGGAAGAGGGAATAGATTGTTGAATGTGTATGCTTGGGCCCTTGAGTTGATGAGTTGATTCGGAACTTAGAGGGTAGAGAACTGTGGGCGGCTGACTAGAGGCTTGTGGGAAGATTGGTGAGTATGTATGAGTACCAATATATAATTAAAGGAGAAGGGAAGAGTTGTGGTGCAGTGAGACAATGAAAGATGGATCTGTGTGCTTATGCCATTTCATTTAGTCAAATCAGAAGAAAGTGTGTGTTGAGGAAAGATGGAATTTGAGAATGCACATTAATTATAAGAATCCTCATCTTTGTAGTATCAGCCCCTGAGCTGGTCAAATCCTTGGCAAGAATCATCCTAATAATGAACAGCGCCATCACCTCCATAAAGATTTGCTCCAGTTGTCTCCATTTGTGTGTCAGCAAGTTCTGCCAGACAAAGGGATCTATTTCAGTGAGTGTCATTAAATCTGTTGAGCTGATGTGGCTGTCAGAATTGAATAGATCTATCTATGTGCAAACAATAAGGTATGGTTTTGAAGCTTGCAGATTGATTACTGCAGCTGGCCACTCAGGCTACTTGGCTTGCTGATGACGTGTTCAGATAATCAACATACAATTACTACTGACTTGATATTGAAATCAGTGAAATGCGTAAACATTGCAAACTTGTTAGAAGGAGATTTATTGGTCTGAAATGTTAATGCTGCTTATTTCTCCACCAGTGTTGCCTGTTCTACTGAGTAGTTCCAGCGCTTCCTGCTTTTATTTCAGATTTCCAGCATCTGCAGTATTTTTTTCAGTTACAAACTTGTTGTGCTATCTGTGTTACAATCGAAAGGCATGTATTAATTTTCCATCATGACACTTGTGTTCATTTTCAGAGCCACCAGATTTAGCTTGCTCTACTACTCAGAGTTAATTGTCACAGAAGTATTTGAGTTATGAGTCACAAAAAATATTCTTCATAATCTGGTGGGAGAACTTACCAGGACAAAAGTAAATTATGGTTGATATTTCAAGTATTTATGTAATTTTCATTTATAGAACATATTTCATTTATGGTATATTAAATATTATTAGCATAACCACTGTTGAAATTGATACTAACATTCCAGATTTAATTACAACAAAAATAATGTTTGGAAGTGGGTGACCTCCAGTCCATAACTGTTGTTAACAAGATAATCTATCTTGTGTTTACTACAGGCCACTTATGGATCCTTCACCTGATAAGCGGTATTCCATGGGCTCATTGATAGATAGCCAGTCTGACCATTTTAGGTCATCCAAAGTGCTAAGGCGATCACAGAAAGGTCATTCAATAGGCCGCAGAGAAGAACCAAAGGTTTGTACTTAAGGTCTGAATGAATGTATGGCTATATTACTGCTAAAGTAAATGTTATCTTTTGTTAAATCATAAATTTGTAGGATTAAATACATATAAATTTGGCATGATATAACAAGTTTATTTATAGTGGCAATGTTGCTATTTTTTTCAAAATACAATACATTTGATATTGTGGTTTAAAAACTAATGGAAATTATTCCTGGTCAAAGCAGAAACCAGATAGTTTACAAGTTCCTGAGGCACTGCAGCTGCAGATGTATACCATTGCATCTGATCAAAGAGATGTATGAAATTGATGATTTTTTACCAATAACTAGAAAAAATACAAAATATGCTGCATGGAAAATTACATAGGCGAGTTTTATATTTATTTTACTCAATTCTTAATTGGTAATTGGTTTACTATTGTCACGTATCAAGATACAGTGAAAAGCTTTTGTTTGCCTGCCACCCAGACAGATCATTCCTGACATATGAACATTGAGGTAGTATGAAAGAAAAATGATACAGAAGGCAGAATATTGTGTTACAGTTACAGATAAAATACAGTGCAGGTAGACAAATAAAGTGCTAAGGGCTGTGCCAAGGTAGATTAAGAGATCAAGAGTTCATCTTTATCAAATAAGAGGTCCATTCAAGAGTCTTATAACAGTGAGATACAAGCTGTTGTTGATCTGGGTTGTATGTGTTCCCAAGCTGTTGTATCTTCTAACTGGAAAAGTAGGAGTGACATACAAATCCAAGTCTTTATTTTTTACTCTGAGACCTTAATAAAACCTTAAAAGATGGAGAAATTATTCTCACGAACAGAAAATAGATGTCAGATACTTCTTTCAGGAATTATCTTTAATTTTATGCCAAAAAGGATTGAATATACAAGAGTCGGCACTGTGAATCTTTATAACAGCAGTAAATGCCCTGATATTAATGGAGAGGTGGGGGGGTGCAGATTTTTGCTTGGAAAACCTAGAAGACTAGGTTATCTTCAGTAAGTTAAAAGTAATTGCTGATTACCAATTTTGGAATCTGGTTCCTGGAACCAGGCAGCCAGGTTGTGAGGCTAATTCATCTGACAGCAGCTAGAATCAGAGGAGGGAGAGAGAAAATAAAAAAAAACTGCAACTGCTCAAAATCTAAAATAAAAACATCAAATTCTAGAAACATTCAGCAGGTCAGACAGCATCTATGGAAAGAGAATAAGAGTTAACATTTCAGGTTGAAGTGTTTCCATCATTTTCTGTTTTTGTAGAAGGAATAGAGAGATTGGGAATCAAGGTTTGGGCTAGGAGATTCATTGATTACAGAGCCAGGAGAGGTAGTAGGACATAAGTGGAGTGGTCAGCAAGATCAGGATTAGGGAAAAGCAATATATACCAAGGATTTTATGGAACATATATGAGGGTCCAGGAGTGCTTGGGTTTGGGGGAGATATTAATGAGGTGGCCTGAGAGAGTGGGTTGAGGTAGGGGCATCAACTGCAGGTGGAAATGGTGGGGTTGGAGTTGGCATTGGGAGAGTGATATACAGGTCAGAGAGATCAGGTAGCAGAGGGCATCAACAACATTGACGGTAGGCCAGTGTTGTAGGAGGAGGAGAGGAAATCAATTATGTCATATGGGAGACGGGAGTTGAAGATCAATGAGGTGGCCACAGGGTTTGGGGGTCACAGGGAAAATCTTTGGTGTCCCATGGATGTCATGGGAAGGGGCTGGCTAGACAGGATTTCATCCCTCAGCTGGCATGTTTGTGAATGTTTGGAGTATTCCAAATTCCAAACAAGTTTCCTTTGTACAGAAACCCCCCTGTTGCATTCACTACCAAGAAGCAGTGCTGCAACAGTATTTACCTAATCCATGTTGCTCTTCTCAACTCCCTTTTCCTCTCAGGTTTCTCAACTCCAGAAAATCAGAAGGTCAGTTTCAAATATTAAGAATTTGAGGCATATATCATCATTAAAATATTTAAATAAAGGGTCCAGTTACTGAAAGCAGGTTCCCCAATCCTGCCCTACCTCCATTTTAACTGCAGGTGAGCAGTTTAGACATGAGTTGGGTCTGGGTTTGAGACCTTTTACATATGTTGTTCCTACCTGACCTTACCCCACTCATCTGGAGGGAATATTATGTTTAAATCTCTGCACTGTAAATGAAAATGTGTGCAAGTAAAATATGACTTCAGCATGCAAAAAATAACAGTTAATTCTCAATTTAGTAGATTTTAAATATGTACAGATTTGAAATTTAACATTAATAGATTTAAATATGTGACTTTAGAAAGCTGCAAATGATAATATAGAGAGATTCAAAATCAAGCTAATTTTAAAATAACATTTTCTAGCTTTCCATTTGCTTTGTTCTACCATGGAAATTGAAATAATGATATGGGAAATTATGGAATATGAGATTCATTTCCCATAACTTCAGCAGAAGATCTGTATTTCTCCAAGCTTCCTGAAGACCTTCCAGTGAAGTTATGATAGATGATGAAAACAATCAGTCCAGAACTTTGACTTTTTCTTTGCATTTCAGATACAGACACTTGGTGACAAAGAATGGAGCAGAACGCAACAGATCGGTATGCTGAGCAGCCATCAGTTTGAAAGTGACACTGAAATGTCTGACATTGATGATGATGACAGAGAAACAATATTTAGTTCCATGGATCTTCTTTCACCAAGTGGGCACTCTGATGCTCAGACACTTGCCATGATGTTACAAGAGCAGCTTGATGCTATTAACAATGAAATAAGGTGGATTCTGTTCTTGTGTCTTTGTCATGTTGTGTTTTAAAAGTGACTTCTTATCGAAAGAGAGATTTAAGACAAATTTAGCAGTTGAATTCAGATTTAGCAGATATGTTTTAATTTAGATAAATATAGGATAGTGTATAGAGAGACAGTTAACTGTACAAATTGGTATAACATGAAAGGAGCCTATTCTCGAGTAAATCCATGCAACAATTGACCCCCACAATCTTAAAAAGGGGATTTAGGTGGTGGAATGCATTTGGAAGACATTTGATTAGAAATCAAATAATTAGTTTAACTTTGGATTTGGATGTGTTCTGGTACATTGGTATTCACTTTAAGTTATAATAGTTCAATAATGATAAAGATGCTTTAAAAAGAACTCAGAAGACTGTTGCCTGACGGTTGAGTATTTCCAACATCATCCATTTTTTGGGGATACTTGTTTCATAATTTCCTCCTTCAGTGTATAGAAATCTCTGCCTTTCGTTTTGATAAAGACTGTAAATGCACAATCTGAAAATTCATGAGCATAACCCAAATCAGTTCTTTCATGAGAAGTGGTATCATTGTCAAGCTAAGCATTTATTGCTCATCCCAACTGCACTTCAGAAAATGGCAAGGCACCATCTTGAACTGATGCAGTTCATGTGATAGCAGTTTTGTGCATCTCTGGGTAATTTCAGAGATCATTTGTGAGTCGAGCATATTTCTTGTGAGTGTGGTTACATTTAGGAAAGACCGAATAAGAATAAAAGATTTTCTTCCCTGTGGTTATTAGATGAAGTCCAATAGTTTCAAGATTATTGTTTCTAAATCATGACACAGTATTTTAAGCATTTACCTAAACAATGTTTTACTGCATTTGAATGAATTAAAAATGTCTTGTAGTGGTGTGAAAGAACTGAAATGCATAACTACCTTTTCTTAAAACCATTGCACACTTTTTAGGTTGATCCAGGAAGAGAAAGAGTCAACTGAACTTCGTGCTGAGGAAATTGAGAATCGAGTGGGTAGCGTTAGCCTTGAAGGTCTAAATTTGGCCAGAATGCATCCAGGGAGATCTATTACAGGCTCTGTTACAGCTTCATCATTAGCTAGTTCCTCCCCTCCTATAAGTGGACACTCAACACCCAAATTCAGAGCACGTAGCCCTGCCCGGGACATTGATCGTATGGGCATCATGACACTGGTAAGTTTATGAGTGAAATGCAATGGTTTATTTCTGAATTTTCTTGAGTGCATGCTGTAGAATTTTTAAAAATGAATTATTTATATGTGCACAAGGCAAACTACAGTTAAACCTTTTGCATTTCAAATTTTTAGATCGCAGAAAGCATGGGTCATCGTCATAGTTCAAGCCTAACATAAAGACTTGCATGATATTTTTGAATGGAAAGTCTAGGTTTGAAAGCATGTTCGAAGCTCTGTTTGTAAACATCTCTTTTGGTTTGTTTTGTATGACGCACAGTAAACTTCTATTCAAAGTCAAATTGGAAATGCTTACAGTGAAAATCTGCAGTTCCTGCTTAATTTTGTGCCTTTACTCTTTTGCAAAATTAGCCTAGTGATCTAAGGAAGCATCGGAGAAAGGTAATTATATTAATTGTATTCCATGGGAATAGTATATATTTAGATATATTTAAATTATTCTTTGAGAAATAGATTTCAAAAACCTTTTCAATGTTTACATAATTTGTCTAAACTCATTAATTATTTCAATATTGCTGAGCATATATTCAGATCTTTTGTAGTTAGACATAAAGTAAGCAAATGCTAATTATTACATTTTATATTTTCTGGTAATACATGCTTACCAAGTAATATTAGAGCTGCAATTTTAGAAGTATTATCTAACATATAGAAAAATCAGTACTTACTATCTGTACGATGCCAGATGTTTCTCTTCTTGCTGTTCAGATTGCAGCTGTACAGGAAGATGGTCGTGAAGACAAAGCCACAATAAAATGTGAAACATCACCTCCATCATCGCCAAGACCACTCAGAATGACACAAACTCTCCCATCCTATCATGATGATGTGCGAAGGTGAGTACGTCCATTGCAGGGATCTATTCACAGAAGTCCCTTCAATGATACATTGATGGATATACACATAATATACTTTTAAAATACATTATGTTATTATACCATCAGTTTATCAATAAATTTCATTTAAAGAAAGATGTAGTACAAATGAATGTTATATTAAATTGTTGTTATTCCAGTGAGAGAAAAGTTTCAGAGGATAATACTTTATCGTAATGAGATTTCTTTTACAATTAAGTTATTTGAGATTTATAAAATACTGAATGAAGAAAAAATATTGCAACATGCCAACTTGTAATCTGATCATTTACAGTTTCTCAGCATCAATAGAAGCAGAAATGGGCAACTATAGTAGTACAAGTAGCCAGGACTCACTCCATAAAGCACAAAAGAAGAAAGGAATCAAATCCTCAATAGGTCGTTTATTTGGCAAGAGAGAGAAAGGGCGTCTAGGACACCTTGCCAAAGACCATTTGGCCTCAGTACAAGGTTAGCAAACTGATTATCAATTGCTATATTGAATTAGATTTCCTATTTTACACAGTGACTACATTTGTGTATATATTTTGTTTGCTGCTTAAATTATTTTCTTAAAAGAATATTTGTGTTTCTAGAAGGAAAAGCATCATTGTCCACTTCACCAACTTAGACTAAAGAAACAAGTTTGTTTTCTTTCCAGTATTTGAATGGTATTAACTTCTTTTATTCATCAAGCGAACTTAATTCCTTATTACTTTTCATAAAAATAATAGAAAACATGGTGTTGTAGCCTTCATCCTGGAAGCTGACAACATCTCATCACTGATTCATCAATAACTGGAACTAATTGTTTCTTTGTATCGTAGAATGATAATACACAGAAGATCATTCAATACATTGTGACTGCACTGAGATTTTGAATCGATTATCCAATTAGCTCCACTCTCCTCTTTCACCACAGCCAGGCATTTATTTTCTTTTCAAATAGTTATCCAAGTCTATTTTGAAAGTTATTATTGAAGCAGCAACAGCAGCAGTAGATTCCAGATCATTACAATTATCTTTATCACAGCTCTGGTTCTTTTGCCAATTATCTTAAATCGCTATCCTCAGTAGTAATTAGTGCTTGCTTACTTATATAACAGCAAAAGATATAACTCAGGTTACCAACACTTCAGCTGGAAGAAACAATATTTCCTTTCTATTATTAGAACCCCTCAAGATTTTGAAAATCTCCATCAAATCTTCTCTTAACTTTCTCCATTTTATGGAAAATAATCCAGTTTCACAATCTTTCCTGCTTAAATGAAAATCATAAAAACTACAGATGATGGAAGTCAGTTCAACTCTCTGCTTAACTGATGTATTTCATCCCCATTTTCTTTTCACTTCATTAAATCCCTACTTAGTGTTCATGCACTGCACTAGACGTAGTCCTTTTATTCAGCCCAATGACACTTGTTCATACGGCTGCAGTTGGAACTTTTGTTTTCTTGTGTGTAACTTTATCAGCAGATTAAGATCAGAATGGAAGCTATCCACCTTGTTTTCAGCCATCTTCTTCAGAGTTAGATCAGTTTTGCTGAATTGCCTTTATTAGTCATCCTGACCTCTCCATACACGTTTCCACCATAATTTTTAAGATCTAATCCAAACTATTATTTCAATATTTCTGCCATACATACAATGCCATATTTAAGCGATATGATCTTCCCTGTATCTATTATTTTACAACTTTATGCTTGTAAAAGCCTTTATAGATTTCTATGAATTTCTTTTGATTACTTTTAATATTATTAGCTTTATTTTCTTATCACCTGCCTTTCTTCTAGGCTTCATATAGTTTAAATACCTCTATTTATGAATCTACATCCTTCTGAGGCAGACACTTTTGCTTTGTAGGGATATATTTATTTTGGATTTTATCTATCTCCTATATGAAAATTTTCCAGTTTGTTCATTAATTTGGTAGGGCCAACTTTTCTTCCAAATAGAATGCCCCAAATCCTACTTATTTGAGTTATATCTTCTAATTCCAATCCATTTTTCATTAATATTTAGCCTCTGTTGTTTAATCTCTGATATCGTTCCAACAAAGAGTCAAGGAATTATTTCTCACTTTCCAACAATGTACCTTACAGTCTTCCATATACAACACTGAGTTTGCAATTTCAGATAATCAGCAGGACCAGCCTTTATGTTTCATATTTTTAACATTGACAATTTTTATTATCCTTATCTTAAGATAACCAAATAATTCTCATTTTTCTCCTAATTTCCTTAACTACATATTATTCTGTTCTAATTTTTAAAAATTAAAATAGATATTCTGGTACCATAACTTGGTTCAGTGGCACTTGGTATTTTGGCACAATGGGTACTCACATGCTTCTAAACATGTAGTTAAATTGCAAGTGAACAGTTTTGGCATCTTGACATCACTGCTGTCAAATTAGCAGTGAAATTCCAGCTAATCCTTGAATAGGCACACACAATGAACCCAATGTTTAGCAGCAGGAACAACCAATCATGTGCACTATTTAAAGAAATACTCACAAAATTGCTAGTTGATAATTGATTGGAAGCAGAATTAGTGAAGGAGACACAAGAGAATGCAGTTGCTGGAATCTGGAGCAACAAGTAGTCTGCTGGAGGAACTCCATGGTCGAGCAGCATCTATGGGGGGGGGAAGTAAATTGCCTGATGCAGGGTTTTGACATTGACAGTTTCTCCCCACACTCCACTCCCACCCTCCTAACCCCCGCAGATGCTGCTCGACCTACTGAGTTTCTCCAGCAGACTTTGTTGTTTAGTGTAGAGAAGCATGGGATTTGTTACTGTTGATGTGCAATAATGTCTGAAGTCTACAGAGCTGTGTTTGGGGTTTGGATTCTATCATTAGAATCCCATTTTCTTGCCAGACATGGATGTATCAGTAGCCTTTCCTCTGGGCTTTCATTTCAGAAACAATAAGGAGACGGCTTCCAAAGCAAGTAGTGTGCTAAAAGAGAAGGAAGAAAGGGAAGATTCCTTGTCATGAAGCACGAGCATGTAAATTACAAGTTAAACAGAAAGAATGTCATTCATTTTAAATAATGTCATTTTCTTCTTTAACCTTGCTCCTGTGAAAACCCACACAAAATAGGAATGCCTATCAGAATCAAGTTTCAGACAAATTAAAGGAATGCTCCAAAAGGTTTGTGGTAGGCAAGAGTTTTGATCTATAATGTTTTTTCTGTTTATTTTTCAAAATATTTTTGCCCTTTTGATGTGAAAACTTAAGGGCAAATCCAGATTCCCCTGTTACGTATTGTCATCTGGGATAATTTTCCATATGATTTGCAAAACTAGGAGAATAAGATTTCCAGTGAGGATCCCACTCTTTCTAACATATGCCAGATACAAGAGAGGAGTACATGGCTGCATAGGAACTCGGTAATATAAAGCAGCACAGGGAAAAAACAAATCACCTTGAAGTTACCCTTCCAAAAGATTTATACAATGCAAGGTCTTTCTCAAATCTCTATAAGGTTTTATTTCCATTGGAGAATACATTATCAATCCTGAATCTCTGGAGAATCATCCAGTTTGCATTTTCATTATAGTTATCCCATTTAAATATGCCTAGGTTAAGGAATGCAAGTTAGCAGGCATTTGAAGGCAGATTTTAAAGTTTACTTGCAGCTCTTATATTAACAAACACAAAATAAATTAAAAAGAGTAGCATGTCTGAATTATTTCTGTATTATTGCAAAGTACATTGCTAATTCTATTCATTTTACCCCAAGCTTGTACTTCCTTTCAGCAGGTATCTTTGATGCAGAAATCAGTAACCAAGATTCCCTTGGATTGGGAAAATTAGGAACACAAGCAGAAAAAGACAGAAGATTGAAGAAAAAGTAAGTATTAACAAAAAGAAAATGTTCTTTAATAAAGAACTATTAAAGTACAAAAATTGTGAAAGGAAAAGAAAGTTGCACAAGGTATGAGTCAGGTGTTGATTTGCTTTATTCCATTTTGTACTAATTGCCAAAGTCTAATTTCACATTCAGCATCTTATTTATGTTAGTGAATTAAAATCAGTGCCTTAACTGACAGATTGTTGCTGAGTAAAAGAAAATGTCGATTTCAAAATATCTGTTATATTTTACAGGCATGAATTATTAGAAGAAGCCCGGAGAAAAGGTTTGCCATTTGCACAGTGGGATGGACCAACAGTAGTAGCATGGCTTGAGGTAGAATAGTTTTATCTTCTTTGTTTCCGAATGTAAACGAATAACCTAAGGAACGAAATAGTGCCCTGTAGTGTCAGCTGAACAATAGCTCACTCAATTTAAACCATGCTTTACTTTTCATTATTCAAGTTTATTTTTTCAACAGGGATAATTTTATAAGTTGGTTTCACTAGCAATGAGTTAGTGCTCATCAGGGGCACAAGTACATGATCAGCATAATGCCTTCCACAAGTTGTATGTTTATTAATGTAAAATGATGGAGCTATCACCCAAACTCTCAAAATACATTCTGCACTGATAACACTTCATACCAGAAATGTGCATTTATTCATTACTGCACAGAATGTGATGGCTCATACTAGATTGGTGCACTTGTTTAGAGTCAATGCCCATGGACTCTCATTCCAATTTGTTCCTAGGCCAGACATGGGGATTCTATGTAGAGCACTTATATCAGGGGGCTTCCATGTCCTAGCTCTAGCAGGAGTTCCCCCCTCCACTTCCTCTCCTTCTGATCCTCCTCTGGTCCTCCCACTTTTGTCCCCTTTCACTCATAGCCCCCATCACACTCTTTGCCCCCCTCCCCCTCTTGCTCCAGATTCCAGCATCTGCAGTCTCTTGTGTCTCCAAGTATTTTTAAATGGTGAGAATTTGAAAGGTGTTGATATTCAGAGAGATTTAGATATCTTTATACATGATTCATTGAAAGTTAAATACAAGTATAGAAAGCAATTGAGAATGGAAGTAGAATTTTGGCCTCTATCACAGGAGGATTTGAGTACAAAAGTACAGATGTCTTGCTCTAACTATATACAGCTGGTCTGCCTACCTCAGGAGGGATATACTTGTAATTGATAAAGTACAAAACACGATCATCAGATTGATTCCTGGGATGATTGGTTTATCATATGAGAGGTTAAGCAAACTGGGCCTTGATTCTATTGAGGTTAGAAAAACGAGAGGTGAGCTTACTTAAACATACAAAGTTCTTTTGGGGCTTGACAGAGTAGATGCACAGATAATATTTCCCTCGGCGGCAATTCCTAAATTAGAATTATGTACTCAAAATAAGGGGTCAGCCATTCAGAAATGAGAAGAAATTTCTTCACCCAGAGGCTTGCAAATCTTTCAAACTCTCTACCCACAAGGGCACTGCAGGCTCAGTTGCTAAGTATGCTTAAGACTGAAATCAATAGGTTTTGAGGTTTTAAGCAAATCACAGGAAAGTGGTACTGAGGTAAAAGATCAGCCATGATCTTATTGAATGGTGGAGCAGGCAAGAGGGTCCAGATGGTCATCTCCTGCTTCTATTTCTTATGTTCTTTTAACAATAAATTTGATCATTATGAAGTATTAAATGTGTTATATCAATAACTTAATTGAATGCAATTATTAAGTGACTGCTTCCATTCTCAAAATGATACCCACATATTTTCTTTGCTTTTCTGTGCACAATTAATTGTAAGTTAACAACCTTATTAACTAGAGATGTATGTTTTTGCTGTGTACAGCTGTGGCTTGGAATGCCTGCTTGGTATGTTGCCGCTTGCCGGGCAAACGTGAAGAGTGGTGCCATTATGTCTGCTTTGTCTGATACTGAGATTCAAAGGGAAATAGGAATCAGCAATCCCCTTCATCGTTTAAAACTCAGACTGGCAATTCAAGAAATGGTATCACTAACAAGTCCATCAGCACCTCCAACATCCAGAACAGTGAGTATCATTTATCATAATCTTTGACCTTCTTATTTTCAGACTTGCATGGTGAAAGTATGTTTTGAATAACAGATATCAGGCAATGAATTACCAAGATATAATGCAATTGAAGGATTCAGTTGACATAAATTTAATAGTGTGAATGAAGTGTTAGCAATTTATGAGGATCATCTAAATCCTAGGACTGGATTATATGGCTGAAATTACTCTAAAATATATCTTACCTTTTATCTGTTTCTTAAATATTTTGTGTAATTAAATATAAATATGAATATGTTGCATTAGTTTCAGCACAAATAAGATGAGCTAAAAATATACACAGCAAAATATTTATGTTCAGTATTTTTATGCATACAGAAGCAGTTTTGCTAACTATAAAGGATATTCTGTATCAAGTAAAACTATCATTTTATTGACTATATAACAGTTTTGAGATCAATTGTATTTAGAATACTGCTAATTTAGATATATCACAATGCATTTTAAATACCATAATTGAAAAAAAATATAACACAGTCTATCATAATTTTCCAAATCCCAAAATCATCTCTTATATTGTAAATTGTAACTTTATTCTTCCTGGTTTTTGCTGATGGTATAACTATTGTTTCTAATCATAAATTTATATTATGTATGTTTACATTCTGTTGCAAAACTTTTGGTCTGTTGTTCCAATTGTAATAATGTGTGCATGGTTTTACCATAGTTGGCATGTTGTAGCATTCTGCATTTTTTTTGTGCCAAAACAAGTACAGGCACAGCAAACTTGCAATATGCCTGCACCTGATCATTTATTAATCTCTAATTTTAATATGTCCTATTGCTCACATGTGTTTGTAATTTGTTTTATGTAAATTCAATTATTAATTCTTTGGTTGTTTTCACACTTATTCTCAATAAGGTCAAGAATAGAAAGTCACATCAGTGCTAAAGTATGGATTCTAAGTACAGCTTATTGATTTCAATGGTTAACTGGTGTATGTTTCCAACATACCACACAATAAAATAATAGGAGAATAACAAGTGAAGTTAGCCATTTTCCAAAAAAAGAATGCATATCAATATATTTTGCATCTCCTTATCCTAGCCATACTCTATTAGAATATCATCTGTCAGCCATTTCAATTAGGACAACTTGTACTTATAAAACACCTTTATCATAGCAAAATATCACAGAACCTTTATCAAATAAGATTTAATACCTAGCCACATAAAAGGATATGGGAGCTGGTCAAAGAGAGAGGTTTTATGAAGTCTCTTTAGGAGACAGCAGTGGAGAATGGGAGGGAGTTAGGACAGCAATTTCAGAATTTAGAGCCTTGCTGATTAAAGGCACAGCTGCTAGTTATGGAGCAATAAAATTCAGCAATAATCATGAAACCAGAATTTGAGCATCCTGGATATCTCTTAAGTTTTAGGGCTGTAGGAGATTACAGAGCCGGGAAGGACCAAGATTAAGATGACAATTTTTAAATTGTGCTGTTGCTCAACAGAGAACCTGTGTGGTTACAAGTACAAGAGTAATGGGTGAATAAGACTTTTGAACTAGGACAGGGCTGCAGAGTTTTGGATGATTTCAAATTTGACTGATGGAAGCCAGCAGAGGAGTATTGAAATAATTAACTATGTTGGGGAGGTGGAAATAGCTGATCCTAGCGATGATGTGGTTGTGCAATCATGGATGTGATTTGACTCCAACGTTGAAAATAATCTAGAGCAATTGCAGAGATTTGCTGCCCTCAGGAGGAGTGGAGTTGATGCTAAGGCAACAAAATTAATATTAATAAAGAAAAAATACTGAAGAGATTAAGGAGACTAAATTCTAACCAATCCTCAGATCAGCATTTTAGGATTCTAAGCAATTGGCTGCATTGGGAGTAGAAGGATCAATAATGATTTTGAAAAAATACAGAGATTTCCAAAATGGATGTTGGTAAATATAACATCATAATTCAAGGAAGGAGGGAAAAATAAAAAAAAACAGCAGACAAGTAAGTCTATCACCAATTGTCAGGAAGATGATGCAATTCAGTAACAAGGGACTTAGAAAATCATAGGACCTGATTTCATGTATGGGAAATTACATCAATTAATCAAAGAAATTTAGTATAGATAAGAGGATACTAATGTGTATAACAAATCAGACTTTTCACGAGGTGCTACACAATAGATTATTACATAAGAGCTCACGGTACAGAAATATGCCAACATGCATTGAGATCTGGTTAAAGGACAGAAAGGAGGTGAGGGATAATGAGTCTTTTTCAGAATAGCAAATTTGCAAGTGGTATGTCACAGGGATCAGGACTAAGCTATTAACACTGTGCATTAATGACTTAGATGAAAGGGCGGAATGTACCTACATGGGAAGATGAGCTATGAGGAGGATGTGAAAAGTCTGTAAAGACATGTAGCCAGATGAAGTCAGTGGGCAAGAAGGTAGCAGATGGAATTGAATGTAGGGAATATTCCTTTTGTGTGATTATTCCTGTTGATTGGAATAGTAGAAAACGATTTTCAAAATAGTGAGAAATCTAGCTGCACTGATTCATAACACACTGTAAGCTAGCAAGGAATACATCAAAGGATTAAGAAGTTAAGTGGTATGTTA
>JARFYF010000029.1:31074172-31089076 GCA_030265395.1 Rhina ancylostomus | reverse complement strand
ACAGAAAATGCTGGAAACGTTCAGCAGGTTAAGACTCACTAACACTGCTTCTACACCATGGCCAGGTGGAAGAGGATCAGCACATTAGTGAATTAGAAACAGACTCTTCAGCAGCAACAAATTGTGCCAGACACCATTTTGATGCATCCATATCATGGTATCAGTTAACCAGCAAGCTGATGTGATGCCAGTGAGCACTTTTGAGATCAAAGTTCCTGTAAATACTCTCTGTACCTCACTAAGTTGAACATATTATACAGCAAGAGAGACATCTCTAACCAATGCTATTTGAAAGGATCAACAATTATTCACGTTAGTAAGTGGTTCATTTCTCCTGGCTTTATCATTCTACAAAATGTTAATGTTCGTGCTTTCATTGTTCCTCCAAGTAGGAAAAGTTCACAAGTAATAGTACAGTAAGTGCTGAAGGATATTTAGGGTTAGGCTTTGTACATATCAGTTGTTTCTGCACGGATGCATTAGATGTGATTGTATCAATAATATTGACCATTAAACTACCAGATTGTCATTAAAAAATCTATCTGGTTCTCTAATCTCTTCTGGAGAAGGAACTCTTCCCAGGTCTTAACCTGGCATGGCCTGTGTGTGATTCTAGCTCCATCAGTGTTGGTGATTCTAATCTGCATTGAGAATTGGGCAGTAAACACTAATCTTGCCAGCAATCACCACATACCATGAACAAGTTAAAAGACATTGTTTTCCATCATATGCTGCATATCAACTCTCTCTGAACTGTATCTGAAAGGAATCCCATTCCCTCAGTATCTAGTTGGTGTGTGAGTTTAGGAAGAAAGTCATTCATATCAGGATCCAGGATATGAGCATCAGTCAAGATGTTAGTAGTGGGAGGTCATCAAATATTAAATAGAGATGATTACTGTGTGGTGCAAATGTTAGCATCCAGATGTTTCCACTTGTGAATTTTTATAGTATTGAAAACAGATCTCATGAGAGCAAATGAAAATTATCAAAACTGCACATGATGGGAATCTGAAATGAAAACCAAAACATTCAGGAAGTCAGGAACCATCCATTTAAAGAGAAACAGAATTAACATTTCCAGAATGTTCTGTTTTTTAAATCAAGAGAACAGGTGTTTTTCAAAAATCTCTTTCTTTGATTATTGTGAGTAAATCGGAATTACTGCTATGGTGTACCTCTTTCACAGAGGGATGTATTTGTGAGGTTAGATAGTGCTGCCTTCAGTTACATCATCTAAAGCCTTATTCTGATGGATATTGTGTCATCTTCATCATAATGCTCCATAAAATGTCAGCATGGTACCTAGACTGACAAATATCAAAGCCATGTTCTGTCTAGGTAGCCCATTATTGCCTTCCTGCTAGGATGCAGAACCAATGGAGTGAAGTCCTCTTGAGAATCACTGGGTTATGAAACATCCCCTGGCAGCACATCAGGGGAGGGCCTCTCTCTTGCGACATGTTCTGACAGGATTGTCCTCTGCTTGCTCCTCTTTCTTCTTGTCCTCCTTCTCCATTGTGTTTTCCGATATATGGATGAGCCTGCCATCCTATGATTAGCTCCTGCTGCATTCACTTTTGAACTGTCTGCTCTCACCAAAGAACAAAACTGTGTCAGTGAATACAGTATCATGCTTTGAATTTGGGTGATTTGGCCGTTGGAATGAAATAACTGTGTGTGTGTAAACTGAGATGTATATATGAGTTTTACAATAGTGCTAAATATGTGAGGGTCAAGTGGGACATAGTAGTGCAGGTGGAAATGTGCCCACTGAGAATAATTATGGGGTCATTGAATGCGGTAATACAGAAGCTCTTGATGGTGATCTCAAGAGCTATCCATTCTCATTGCCTTTACAATGTATCTGGAATTCTTCTGATCCCCTGAAGAGATGCTTAATAATCTTTAATAAGCTTTCTTGTGGATTAAATATTGTCAAGTATCCACTTATCCCAGAACAGATGGTAAATACGTAAGAAAACTCCATAACTGCCGCTTGCTTACATCTGATTTAAAATTATTTCTAAATTTAACCTATCAGTTTTAAGCTTGAACATGGGTTAATATTGAAATGGTTAGTTGCAAATGCACATGCTCATTTGCATTTTAAGCCATTTACTAAAATTTTCCTTTTATTCAGGCAAGGCAAGTTCTTGAAAGGGAGTATAACAACCTTCTTGCACTAGGAACAGAAAGAACTCTTGATGATGTAAGTAGTTTTCCACACAATGTTGCAAAATGTATTTTTTATCAATCTTTTCTACTGTCTATCCTTTGGGTTCATTGATAAAGGAGCCACACAAACAAACAAACACACACACACACACACACACACCATAGATGCAAATTGCATTCATTGTAATTTGAGTTTCTGTGATCTTTTGCACTATTTTTAAAAAACTGTGTTACAGACACCCTGATCTCCTGTATTTGGGAGTATCAACACTGGCAGTGTTCCATTAATCAGTTTTCTTTGTGTTCCTTCAAAGAGGCTCCAAAATTTAAACCAGACTTTTCAGTACAAGAAACTAATGTTTTGGAAGGTTTTATTTTATTTGCTAAGGATTTCACTTACTTGCCTCAATCACATTAGAAACTAAATCTGCATATTTGCTAAAAGTTATTTTTAATAACTTAAAGTTGTATGATCCATAGAAAATGGATTGACCCTAATACTATATGCCTGGAAATTCAATTACATAATGCTGTCTTTTTCACCATATGCATGTGAAAATCAAATTTTCCATGACTGATACATGATAATAGTCATTTCCGGGTCATGAAATTACAGTTAATTTGACATAACCATTCCTCTCCACCATCTTCAATCTGTGTAGGACCACACACGTCCACTTCCCTATTCAGTCATAGTCAAGAATTGGCAACAGTGGCTTCTCATTCTACACACAAAATGTTACTGCTGAAGTTTGCCAAGAATTTATTTCTTGATCCGCTATTTTTAATCTGCATACTATCCCTTAATAATATCATCTGAAAACAAAACTTCAGCTTGCATATAGATATGGATGATATTTACCTCATCACCATCTTTCTCCAATCTCGACATGACAGATTATTTGTTTCACATCAAGTATTGGATGCACAGAAATATTGGAAAGACCATAAAACTCTATCACAAACTCTGTTCTCCAGCCACTCACTCCATTGCTTTCCCTTGGAACTATCTGAAACTGAACCATACTATTCATCATGTCTGACTTTACATTGAGTTTTAGAGCAAATTATCTGTGTCATTAGTGAGATTGCCTTTTCCCTATTCTGCCCAAACTCAGTTAATTTGTTGCTGAAGTCTTCATCTGTGCCCTTGTTACCTCCAGATCTGATTTTTTTAATGCCCTCCTGATTAGCTTCCTTCATTCAGCTCCCCATAAATCTGAGATTATCCAAAACTCTGCTACCTGTGTCATAATTACACCAAGTCATATTCACCCCTATGCTGCTGTCCTTCCTTAATTTTAAGATATGTTTTCAAATCCTTTCAAAATCTAACCTCTCCATATTTCTGTAATCTCCAACCCTATAACCTTTCAGAATGTCCGTGCCCTTTCTTTATCCCAATTTTAATTGCTCCATCTTTGACAGCCATGTAATGGCCAAGACCATAATCTCTGCAGTTCTCACCTTTGTTTCTTTACTTTGTTCTTCATTTCTCTACTTCTTCCTCTTTTAAATATGCTCCTTAAAATCCTAACTCTTTGACCGAACGTTTAGTCATTTGTTCTAATTTCTTCCTATCTGGTGTCAAATCTTGTTTGATAATACTCTTGTGAATTGCCCTGGGAATTCTACATGAATGAAAGTTCATGTGGGGTGGGGAAGGGAAAACAACCCACCAACTTATTTCAGACCATTAAAAATACATTGTACTATTTTCTTCACACATTATCACAAGACTAATGAGAAAAATTTTCAGCGAGGACCTTCCTGGAGAAAACAGTTCCCTGCGAGTGAAGTTCATGGAATCAGCATGATGCCAGGATCTTCTGAAACACTTCCTGCAGGTTTCAGATTAACAACAACATCCACAAAAAGATCCTCTGATGGTTTGTAATATTAATTTGTCCATGTTCTATGCCTACCTTGCCAAATTCAAATTGAACTACTCTCCAACCTAATGGCATTGCTTAATTTACTTCAAAATTGATGATTATTGTAGATGTTGATTTCAAAACAAGTCATAGTGTGAGAATTTAGTGGCTGAAACATGTTTTTTCCTGTTTCCTCCTATTAACAAACTTCCTGCACAATTAATGCAACATAATATCTAAATCTTCAACTTTGTAAGTATAAAACATACTAAAAAAACTTAGCTGGGTGGCACATTTTTGTGCACAGTTGTCTGCAGTGAGTGAGCAATTTTAGCATACTGTTATGCATGTGTAAGCTGCAGAGAGTATATGAATAATGAAAAAGAGCACCTTTAGACTGCTTATCATAACCAGTTACCCATGGGGAGAAATCCAGGGGGTGAATCATTCATCCATTTGTCTCTAAGCCTGAAAGCAAAAGTTACGGGATAGAAATTATCAAAATTTCACTTTGACATTACACTCTTGAAAGTTGAAGGGAAAGTGAACAAAAAAAAGGTCTGTCAATCTATTAGAGCAACCGCTCCTGATCTCAAACAGTTATTAGTGAATAAAAACTAAGTATCACAAACAAAATAAATTAATCAAAATAAATTATCAGCTCACTTACAAAATCTTGTGTGCGCGAGTTCAGTTCTGAGATGTGTGCTATTTCAGTACAGACAATGTACAATTTAACTTGCAAAAGTCCACTTGCATATTAATTGATCACTTGTGTGATTCCAGTTGCCTCAACAGGAATGCAAAGAATAGACAACTCAACCATTCGGACTTATTCTTGCTGACATCGAGAGAAATTAAACAGCAACGTCTTGTGGTAAATATCAAATTCCTTGCTTATCTTTATCATGGCAATAATATCAACATAACTTCATTGGGAAATTCATTATTTAAATTTATAAGTTTTGCACACTGAAAGAGTGTGAGTAATTATTGGCCATCAGTTCACATGAATCTCATTTGTCCTGTTATAAAAACTAATACAGATTGGTTTTGTTATTAGGATTGAAAAACTGTGAGGTATAAAACATTGGTCGTAAGTGGTTGTTTAAGGACTACTCCCTACACCCCCGGCCATTCAGTTAAAGGATTCGTCGCCCCTGGGCAATGACAGTGAAGATTTTCTGTAGAAGCAGAGATCTTCCTTAAGTTAAGTTCCTATTTACAGGGGAAATGATTTGGTGTTATCTCTAAGCACAACAGTGACTGCATATGCCAAAAATAGGCAAATAATAATTTCTAGATGATGATATTTATAACTCAGGGAGAGTCCATGAGCTGCTCTATCTCATTAATTTGTAAGTATTTTTCATAGTCTCTAATCACTTACTGATGAACATCTGAATGAGGAGTTATTGTAACAATGGAACATACACAGAACAAAGTATTAGTCCATCTTTCACTACTCTGTACACTAATATTGTAGTCTAATTAAAGTGGATTCCAGGCAAGATGATGTCAAATCAAAATTATTTTATTTCACATCATTTCTAATTCAAAGTGCAGCTCATTATATTTGCTTAGGCTAAGAAAGTAACTGCATACATTTAGTAGTTAGTACACACTAGAGCACTGTTCACCAGGAGTGGGAGGAATGAATGCTTAGGGTTTGATGGGATGCCATCAAGCAGGCAGCTTTGTCCAAGATAGTATTGAGTTTCTTGAGAGTTGTTGGACTGCTCTCATCCAGGCAAGTGGAGGTTATTCTAGCACACTCCTGACACGTACCTTGTAAATGGCTTCAGGAGGTTAGTCACTCACCACAAGATACCCATTCTCTGACCTGCTCTTGTAGCCATGTATAAATGCTGCTGATCATGTTGAATTTCTGACAAATTGTGACACCCAAAAAGTTGATTGTGGGAAACTTAAGGATGTAATGCCATTAAATGTCAAGCATCAGTGGTTAGATTCTCATTTGTTGGAGATGGTCATTGTCAGACATTTCTGTGGCATGAATGTTACTTGCCACTTATCACCCATGTCTAAATGTTGCTTAGATCTTGCTGCATGCAAGCATGATCTGCTTCATTTGTTGATGAGTTGCAAATGGAATTGAAGATTGTCCACTGCAGGATCCCACTTCAGGAATGGAGGGTAGGTCATTGAAAATGCAACTGAAGATGGTTGGGCTGAGGACACTCCTCTGAGGAACTGGTGCAGTGAGTTGAGCTTCCTTCAGTAAAAGCCATCACTGCCCCAGTGTGTCTAGATGGACCCAAGTTTCCAACCTGCTGATGTCCTAGGTCAAGTGGACTCTCCTTTCTGATGAGCTAACCTTAGAGTCCTCATAGTTTTGACTTGAAAGACAGAGGAAACTTTCTTTTTATTTATCCACCAGTGATGTTCTTGTCTTAGCAGATCTATGTGCGAGCATCTGACAAACTCTACATGGAACAGTGTGTGTGATGTGTGCCTAGACTGTTGTAGCTAAAGAAAGGATTCTTGAGGAGGAGTCAGAAGTATCAACTCTTGGTGTGATGTACCTAATGAGATTTTGGTACTACTTGGTGAATTGCTCTGTGTTTCTCAGAGTCTCACTCCTTAAGGAGAGCTCAGCTACCACCTGCTGCAAGTCTCTCTTAATTAGGAAGGCCTCCTGGACCTCTCCATCCTGGCATTGATTTCATCCACCAAGATCTCCTGCTTATATTGTGTAAAGCAGGGATGTCCCTTGCCTTTTATCTCAATGACTTCCAAGGAAACACTAAATCAATTGCAACAGTGCATTTTCTATAAGGACAGAGTCCTTCTGAGGGTTGGAGCCTTTACGTGCTAGCTGTGCAGTTAAATAATGAAATTTAAATAGGAAGTATCTTTATATGGAAATATTACCAGAAAATTGTGCTTGCACAGTAGCACTATGATTCCAGACTAAATCACAGATTTTAGTTTGGATTGCAGTCTTAATAATATTCATAACCTTCTAACCTGCAGTTGAAGCTGAAATCTTGCTACTATCCAGATGTTAAACAATGTAAACTTTGTTACAAAATAAATGTTTTTCTAGGTTTTCATAAACAAGATTGTGATGAATTGTAACAATATCTTAACACTCCAAAACCAAAGCTAATGAAGTTCTTGACAACTCTTCAAAATGTTTTATTATGCTTCAAAAAGTTTTATAATGTAACAATCAACTTTCTGTCTTTCAGCATTTGACCAATACCTGTATGCAAAAACTTCCATTGGCTTTGAAGACTGACAATACCAACAGCAATTTGCCAGTTAAATGAATTGGATATTGCTAAAAGTACATTCTCAAAGTGCAACAATGTTTTTGTAAAGAAATTAGCTTATGGACAGTTATAATTTATAAATGTTAATTTATTATATTTCGCTATCAACTGAGTTGATACTGTTCAGTAAATGTTTGACGGAAAAGTACTGCACTCACTCTTCAGATCTCAGTGTAAGAATGAACATGTTTTAGCATCATTGTATCATGTCATTTGTTCTTGACTCACAGTTTACAAAAATGTCTTGTATAATATTGGCTGAACATATGTATTGTGTATGGATTTCTTTATATATATGTATGTTGTATGTAAATGTATATAAATATTTTATAAAAAAAGTACTGCACAGAATTTACATGTGGTTTTAATCAGAACACACTCATTGTCAAATAATTCTGCTGTTTGTATCTCATCACCTGCCATAGACTTTGTGATATTTAATACAGAAAACCATTTTTACAAAAATTTACTAAAACAATGCAGTTTGGACTGTAATTTCAGTAATATTCCTAACTTTCTAACATGCAGTTGAAGCTGGAATCCTGCCACAATCCAGATTTTAAATATCTGAAAACCTTACATTGCAGAATAAATTTTCTTCTGGGCCTCTGTAAGGTGATGAGACTGTATTTAGATGACAAAAAAGCATTGTGATCCCTCTCTGCTAAACTGCTAATTTACAAGACATGAACCTTATTCCTGGAACCTATTCTGCAACCCACAATTAATTTGACTTGTGGACCAAGTTTTACTTTGCAGTCTTTGTCAGAAATGTGCTATTATGATCTAAAGATGTGAGCCAAAATTTTGCAAACTGGTATATTTGGTGTTGCCATTTGTTTATGACAAATCTTTTGTCTTTATAACTTGACATTTGTTGAACTCAAGCTTACCAGCAAGCTTCTGCCAAGCTTGCCTTGTAAAGACTTTATACTGTTAAATTCACTTTATTAGAAGAAATAACTGAAAGACAGAATGTTATGCAAACTAAAGTGTATAAAATATTAGTCATTTGATCAGATTTATTGCCTGCTGCAGTATTATTTGTCTTCATATTGTTACTCTTTGTAGAAATTTGGAGAAGATTGTGATAGCTTTAATATTCTGGTTGCAAGCTCAAGCTGCTTTGACCTTAGCTTTCTGAACTGTCTTTTAGTTATTTCCCTTTGCATTTCTTTTGCTATGTTTTGTATGATCAAACACATTCTGTTTAGTCCCATATTTGTTTACTGCTTGATTTCAGTCAAAGCTAATGGTGATCCAGTTATTTTGCACTGTCAATAAAGAGTACCACTGATAAGACCTATTTCAAAGTCACTTCAGTGAACCATTGTGAAATTGATTGCTTAATTTCTCTCAATTTTTATTTAAGTGACAGGATTTAATGCCTTTAAAGATATCTGTTTAAGATATCCATTGAAGTTTCTTCAAGAAAGTGGAGAACCGCACCAAAATGTACTCTTATTTTTCCACTTCTTTCTATCTAATCCATTCATATTAAAATCATTATAACCATCTTAATCTCAGCCAGATACAACAAATACCATATTTACCTACACAGTTACATTTTCCACATTACTCATGTTTGTGTTTTCTGAATGATAGAGCTATTTTGTGAGCAGATTTGTTCAAAGTTCACCAGCAAGTGGACGAAGAGTATTGAAGATTATTTTATTCAACATTTGTATTACTATAATCAAAAATACTTCAATATTACAACCCAAACTGGATTTGAATCCGTAGCTGAAGATCTGCAATTAATAGCAGATTAATAGATATTTTTATAATAGATATTTAATAGATATTTTTATAAATTCATTTTACAGAATGTGGACATTACTGGTAAGGCTCACATGTATTGCCCACCCCTACTTGCAGGAAGGGATGGTAAAACACTTTCTTGACTTGCTATAATACTTCTAGTGGTGTTACTGCTACAATATAGTTATGTAAGAAGTTCAAGGAATTAGCTGCAGAAATGGTCAAGGAACAGCAATATATTTTCAAGACAGGATGGTGTGCGACTTGGGAGGATAATCCTCAGATGGGAATTTGCCTATGTATGACAAGTAAGTATAGTTCAATTTGTCAATAGTATACACTGCAGCCACATTTCTACATTGGGGGAGAGAATGGTTGTTAATGGTGGTGAATGCCATGCCAGTCAGGTAGGTTGCTTTGTTCTGGGTGGTGCTGAGCTTGAGTATTGCTGGAGCTGCTCACATCCAGGTAAGTGGAGAGCCTTCCATCACACACTTGACTTTTACCTAGTTGATGCTATAAAGCCTCGGGTGTTCCAGAGGTAAGTCAGTCAAAGCAGAGTTGCCAGTCGTTTCTTGTAGCCTTAGTATTAAGTGACTCAACCATAATGTTCATGGTGTGAGAGTCACAGATGGTAATATTGTTGAATTTCAGAGGTAGGTGATTAGAGTCTGATTAAAGATGACTGTCATCATCTTGCATGGCGTGAATATCACTTGCCATCTATCAGCCTCTGCCTGAATTCTCCTGCATGCAGGTGTGAACTGTTTCATTTTCTGTGGAATTGAACATTGTGCATTTTGCAATCATCAGTAAATTTCCTCAGTTCTGAGCTTTTGCTAGATGAAGCAACTGAAGATGAATGGGCCTTGCCCTTTCCCTGAGGAAGTCCTGTAGGACTGGAAATATTGTTCCCCAATGATCACGTTGTGCAAGGTATGGCTCTAACTCTAATATTTTCTCCTAGATGCCCATAGATTTCAGTTTATCCAGGGCTCCTTGAAACCAAATTCAATCAAATGCTACCCCTGGAGCTCACCCCTGGAACTCAGCTCCCTGTTCAATATGTAAAGAAGTCCAAAGCATAAAGGTCCTGGAAAAAGCAAATTGGGCATCTGTGAGTAGATTATTGGTGAGTAAATGGCAATTTAATAGATCAGTTAACAATACCCATCATTTTGCCAATGATGAGCAGTAGATTAGTAGAGCATATTAATTATCTTGGGTTTATTCTTTTTGTGAATGCTGTAATTATTTGTCTTCCAATTCATTATCATCAGTTTTGTTTTGCTCTTGTTGAAGTCCAAGCTTTTAAGCTGCGAATCTGTTTATTTTCTCTTGCAAATTAAGTTGATGAAGTATTCTTTAGGCATTCTTGGAAGCAGGAATATCAGAATATCAGCAAAAGTCATTGTGAAATTGGGTACCGTCCCTGGAATTTAGCTGGGGCATATGGGTAATCGTTCGTGCTTCTTTTGTTATGCCTGTCCCATCCAATGTTTCATGGGTGTTTGCATTAACTACACCACCATACCCTCTTATAAAGATAATAACAAATATACACTAAGAATATGCTGGAGCAGATTGGTAGCAATGGCCATTAACTCTCTCCACAAAATGGAGAAAAGGGATGCAATGGTAGATCACCAGCATTCTACCTGAGAACATGGAATAGTGGAAGAATATCCAGCCTAATATTCCAGTGTTACTTAATCAATTATATGTATAAACTTGGTACTGCTTCCTTTGTATTCCTGGTTATAAAACTTAAAATGTCTGAACCATCTACCCAGAACCACACCAGTCCACCACCAGCAATCTCTTGCCTGGGCCCCATCATTTATTAAATGTTCTCTAACTGACCTGAGCTCATCTGTGTTTATGGCTTTAAGTTCTACCAGTGTTGGCCATAAACCAACTAAATATTCCTGATGATAAATGTTGCAAAAGAACCTAAGAAACGTGAGCTGGAGTAAGCCAAATGGCCTCTCAAGCCTGCTCCCTCATTTAGTCAGATCATGACTGTTTCAATTTTGGTTTAAATATCATTTTCACACTGTCTCCCTTACAGTTCAAGTATCTGGCAATCTTCACCTTGAATATATTTAATAACTTCTCTGGTATATAGAATTCCAAAGATCACGACCCTGTGAGAAATTACCCCATTTAGTCAGGTTAGATTGGGCCTTCAGGCAGACCTGGCCTTGGAAAACCCTTCATGCTTCTTTTGTCTATCCCATCCAATGTTTCATGGGTGTTTGCCTTAACTACAACACTGCACCTTCTTGTAAAGGCAATTTAAAATATACATTGAGAGCCTTATTCACATTCTCTGCTTCAACACACAGTTTACAATTTTAATCAATAAAGGCCCCTACTCTTTTTTATTAAGTCTCTTACTCTTAATATACTTAAAAATGTTTGCATTTTCTTTGATTTTGCTTGCCCATTTTTTTTCATAAGCTCTCTTTGCTTTCATTATTCATTTTTTCGTTTCACTCCTACACTTCTGATCCTTTTCTAGGCTTTCTGGTGTATTAAGGTCTCTAGGCATCTGACATAAGCTTCTCTTTTTTTCCCCTTATCCTACCTCCAAGTACCTTGAAATCAGGGGTTCAAGATTTGGCAGTTCTGCTCTTCTTAATGCCATCATGTTTATCCTGAACCCCTTCAATCACTTACTACTAACAAGTTTTCACATCAGATTTCGGAGAGCAGCTGTCTCAGTGTGTGGGATTTGGTGGGTGAGGATGAGTGTATATTTTTAAAGTTAGTAACTTTTAGTTAAATTCTTGCAGGTTGGTTTTTAGTTGAAGCCTGCAGTCTCAGTTGTTGAGGTAAACAAAGCAACTTGAATACAATTATCTTTGTAATAGTAATTATTACCTTTTCTTTTAAGGTCAATAAATTTCAGCTGACTGGACAAGAGTTTTTTTATACACTTTAACTAGAGCTGTTAGAGCATTTTAAAAAGGGAGGTAGTGAAATCACTGTGTAGTTTTATGCAGCAGATCTCAGAGTGTAGGCTTTTGTGAGGAGTGTCTGGGATCCTCAATGCTGATTTGTGGTTAGACGCTGAAATTGGTGCTGGTCAGGTAGGTAGTTGATGAATATTTTCACTTTTTAATAATTGAAATAAAGAGTGGGAACAAAATTTTGGTTGTATTTTAGATTATCCTTTCTAAATTAAAAATATGGCATCTAAGCATCCTGTATGTTGTATTGCTTGCAGCATGTTGAATTTGGAGATGCTCCTTGTTGCCTGGATGACTGCATCTGCAGGAGGTGCCTCAGATTTGACCCGCTTGATTGCTGGGTTTTAGAGCTTGAATGCTGACTGGAGGCTGAAAATTTGGAGCATACAAATTTTGGAGATGGTTACTGTAGAACTAAAGGAAAGGCAGATAAAGGAGGACTGGGTGACCACTCAGCAGAAGGAAGGTAGACTGAATGTGAGAGAAATCTCAGAGCAGTTTTACTACAAAACTTTCTGTGTTGATAGTGTGGTTGAATGCATCTTTGAAGAGTCCATCCAGAGCCAAAGTCATGGCACTGTGGGTGGCTCAGCTGCACAAGGGGGAAGGAGCAAGAGTCCAACAATAATAGTGGGAGGAGAATTGATGGTGAGGGGAGTAGACAGGTGCTTCTATAGCTATCTGCCTGCATCCAGTTGCCTCCCTTATTCCAGGGAATAGTTGCAATGCATTTTAGAAGGGAAAGGGTAAACAGTAGTCATAGTCTAAGAGGGATGAAGTCCTGCAAGAAGCATTTAGGGAGCAAGGTCATAGATTAAAGAGCAGAACCTCAAATGTTGTAATCTCCAAATTACTTCCAGGGCCAGATGCTAGTGAGTTTAGGAATAGGAGAATAGATCAGATGAGCATGTGACTAGAATAATTTCTAAGGAAGTTGAAACCTGTGCAAGCTGGATGGGTTACATCTGAACTGAGCAGGTCTAGTGTCCTTGTGGTGATTTTGCTAGTGCTATTGAGAAGGCTTTATAAATATGGCAAGGGAATCAGACACAGAGTAGATGTACAGCTAATGGGTGGAGGGGGAGATGTTGCCAAAACTAAGTCAGTTCGGTAGACAGAGCAGTCCTGGGTATAAGGCATATGGAAGTAATATAAGTAAATTGCATCTGTTTTAATACAAAGAGTCTGACTAGTAAGGTACATGAACCTACTGTTGATCAATGCATGGGAATGTGATACTGTTACTACTGTTAGTTGACAGGATTGGCAACTCAATATTCCAGAGTATAGAATCTTCAGGTATGAAGTAGGAATTGCAAAAGAGGTGATGGCATTGCTATATCAATTAAGGATTCAGTTTCTTTGAGAATGAGGGAGAACATCATAGAAGGCTCTTCAGTGGAGGCCATACAAGTTATAGAGATACAAGAGTAATAGGGCTTATAGTAGTAGTGGGGGATTTCAACTTCCCCAATAATAACTGGGACCATTTTATTGTATCCAGGAGAATATTTTGAGACTGTATATAGATGGGGCAGTACTGGACCTAATCTCTGGGAATGTAGCTAGGCAAGTGCTTGAGATGCCAATGAGAGAGAATTTTGGAGTTAATGATCATTCATTTCAATGCAGTTGTGGAAAGGGATAAGGATTGGCCAGAAATAAGAAATTGGGAGAAGGCTGATTTCAGTATCATAAGACAAGACATGGCAAAAGTAAACTGGGAGCAGCTGTTTGCAGGGTGGTCTATACTCATGAATGTCTCCCATTTAAAGTGAAATTGTGCAAGTTTAGGGCCAGTGCGTTCTCCCAAGGGCAAAGATAAGGATAGCAAGTCCAAGGAACCCTGGATGTCAAGGGATAGAGGGCTGGATAAAGGGGAAAGAAACATGGGAAGTATGGAGAACTGAAAATGAAGAGAAACCCTTTAGGACTACAAAAAGTTGAGGGTAATTTAAAGAAATGAGGAGGGGAAAGTGGAAGCATGATGTATCACTGACAACTGAGATTAAGGTAAATCCTTTGCTATAAATATATTTATAGCAAGAGATTACTCAGGACAAGAATAGGGCCTGTTGCAGACCAAACTAACACTCTGTGCATGAAGTGCAGAGGAAAATTGGCAGGTGGAATTTAATGCAGACAGCTGTGAGGTGTTGCACTTTAGGAGGACAAACCAGGGTAAGACTTGTACAGTGAGTGGTAGGGCTCTGAGGTGTGCAATAGAACAAAGGGACCAGGAAATACAGATCCATAGTTCCTTGAAAGTGCTGTCATAGGTAGATAGGGTAGTAAGGAAGCTTTTGGCATTTTGGCCTTCATAAATCAGGGCATTGAGTAAAGGAGTTGGGATGGGATGTTGAAATTCTACAAGACATTGGTGAGGCCAGATTTGGAGTATTGTGTACAGTTCTGGTCACCTACATACAGGAAAGATATCAATAAGCTTGAAAGGGCACAGAGAAAATTTACAAAGATGTTGCTGGGACTTGAGAGCCTGAGTTATAGGGAAGGGTTGAAATAGGTTAGGACTTCATTCCCTGGACCACAGGAAAATGAGGGGAGATCTGAAAGAGATATTCAAAATTATGAGGGGTATAGATAGGGTGAAAACATACAGGCTTTGCCCCATAAGGTTGGATGAATCTAGAGGACATAGGTTTAGGGTTTAAGGTGAAATATATAAAGGGAATCTGAGGGGAACCTTCTTCACTCAGAAGGTGGTACGAGTGTGGAATTAGCTGCCAGAAGAAGCGGTACATATGTGTTCAATTGTAACATGTAAGAGAGGTTTGGAAGAATATGATCCAGGTGCAG
>JARFYF010000029.1:31052648-31062928 GCA_030265395.1 Rhina ancylostomus | reverse complement strand
CACAATTTTCATCTGTATAGCCCCTTTCTGGGGGCAATGTGCAAATGAGTTTCTAGGCCATTATACCTCTTGCTTTTCCAAGTTCTGAGTTCATTGACCTGAAATGTTAACACCATTTCCTCCTTCACAAATGCTGCTTGACCTGCTGATTATTTCCAGCATTTCACTGTTGGATCTTTATTTATGGCTATTTTCCCACTGGCAGGAAATCTGACGTAGTGCAATTTCACGTGTTGACCAACACTGTGGAACTTGTACTGGGGTTTCTCAGATGGCTTCCTGCAAAAGCTAATTTTCAGTAGTACAAGTTGCTCTGGCAATAGGACACTTATTCTATAAGAGCAGTCAATCAGAATTATGTCAAGTGAAAGGATGGAAGCTAATAGTTTAAAGCAGTTTACTATGTTTAGTTTTAAATGAAGTAAATCAAAGATTGGAAAAAAGATACCCCAGATGTAAAGGAAATAAAATTTCATGTTTTGCTGTGAAGTTAATCTGTGAATGAAATAATGCTTTTCCATGTTAACAACAGAAAACTATATAACAGTAATAAGTGACTGGACATGACATTGCTCTGTCACTTATGCAGATGTCAGCTGAGATAGACACATTTCAAAATACCCACATTATGTCACATGTCCATTTTCTACATTAGAAAATATCACATCTATTTATCAATCGTCCTTCGTTGAGTTACAACCCACTTTTATTTAAATTAAAGTTTACAATTCAGTTTCAATCTTTTTAATCATTTAGAGTTTTAAGTACAATTGAAATCCAAGTCTTTTTAATGCAATTGCTTAATTCACGTAATAGGACTTCTCAATTTTGATTTTGGCTAAAAGTTACTTCCATTTGATAAACTGTGGCACTAAGGTAGGTTTACAATACTGAAGTCAATGAGGCAGGTGTTAATTTCCAGTAGTCTTGATAGAGTCACACTGGGTAAGGACATATTAGGCTCAAGGCCAATCCCCATGGACTCCAAACATCCCTGCAGAAGATCCACATTCCAGTATCCTCTGCTAAACTGTTTACAACAGCTTCAGCAACATTATTTATGACACTTTTTATGAAGAAAATTGAGCTGAATCCTGATGATTTCAAAATTCTTCAGATACTCAAATACTCCAGACACAATACACAAACTGGTCAACAATGAAACTGGGCTTGGACAATCTACAATGAACGAGTTTAATTACTTCCCATGGCACAATTGCTGAAATCTCCCACCATCGACATCCATTGGACCACATTTTTTTTATTCATTTAGAGATCGGCAATGGTAACACTTACTGTCCTTCCCTCACTTCCCCTCAACTGAGAAGGGAGGTAAGAGTCCACCACTGAATCTGGACATGCATATAGACTGGGTTTTACCAGTTCTTTCCTTGAGGACATTAATCACAAGTTGCCACTTCTTAAGCTCAATTCCAAACACTGGAAACCTCTGTCCAACTATTTGTGGAAATACCTCTCACCACCATCATCTCAAGAGCAATTGAGAATATTAAAGAAAATACCAGACAATGATGCCCACAACCCAAGAAATATATTCAAAGGCAGATGATCAGCTTCACTTGTAATTATTTATCATTCTTAAGAATGGCATGATCTAGATTAAAATTTAAAAACTGACCCTTGCATATTTAAAGTAAGATCAGATCTATTAAATGGAACAACAATGCTGAATGCACCCTGAAAGTGTAATTAACACTCACTTGACTGCAATATTCCCCAGTTCATTGCGGTTCACTTCTTTCACGTCATTGTCCAGAATTACTGCTATAAAATGAATAGAATATAACATTTTGTTAATAAAATCAGATTAAATGTCTATCATCCAAATAAATTTATACCTGATCACAATTATTGAAAGACTTGATGCCTACTTTGTGTGTGGCTGTTATGGAAAATACTTCTAATAACCAAATTAATCATACTACTGGAAACCCATCATAAGTTGTATTAAAAACTGTTTTTGAGGATATCAACAAAAGAAATACAAAGAAAATGCCTGATATTCTGAAAGTCATGAACTAGAAAAATAAATCAATCAGTATAATCTGTTTTCCTTTATAATGTGCAGCATTGATAGAACAATTACAACCTTCATCACAGGTTTCAGGCCATTATGATCAGAATCATGAAAGGAGGAGGTTAAATAGTTCAGATGTGACATGCATTAGGATAGAGTATACTAGTGCTGTGATCAATAGAAGTATTCATCCTGGACAATTCTACTGATAATTGTGCTTTTTTCCCCCCACCCACTTTAGAACATTTTAAAGTTAATTTGGAAGTATGAATTAAATGTGTGGTCTGGTCTGAAAGGTGGTTATCAAAATATCTTTTCTGCTATGTCTGTTCCTGTGTTATGATATACTAAGGTAAAGAAACTGGATTTAAAAAGTGCATAACTAGCTCTCCTACTCTGCCTGAAATCTGGTATGATTTCAAAACATTTAATTGCTCTGAATAATTTGGATTGCAATTTGGTGCACCGCTCCTACTTTGCAATATATGGCATCAACACATCACAAAGACAAAGCTTCATTTTAATCTACAAAGATAAGCAGTTATCACCAGCAATGGGCCAAAACAGAAAGACCTTAGTTTCCATACTGGAATTGCTGACTTGTTAGCTACATGATGGTCAAGCTCACCTGAAATATGTCCCATAATTGAGGCAGTTTTAATGTTAAACTACACCAGCATTAGGAACAGAGTTTAACACTAATTCTTGAATTTTATAGCTTTACATCCAATCATCGATTGGATGCATTCAAATTGATAGGCCAAAGGCATGCAGTACCAATTTTCACCACACAGCTGTGCTCTTAAAATGAAAAAGAAAGAACAGATGGAAAAGTCCAGGAAGGATGACCTGGACTTTGCACGGAACCGCTGGCAACGCCAGTCTCAGATTCCCACGTATGCACAAAGCAGCAAAAATCCTGAATTTGCAGGTGGTTCTTCACCAGCCTTTTGCCAACTTCATTGCCATTGGATTCCATTAGGATTCCAATGTTCCAGAATGCAAATGTGTGGCAATTCTACAACAATTGTCACCGGGGAATCCACCTGAAAAATATATTGGGTCAGACCTTAAGGCACAGCATTTGCATTCATTTGAATAGAGACAGACAACCACAAAGGTCCACAGTGAGTCATAGGTAATTTACATTAATAAAAACAAAACTTAACAACTGAAGTATTTTTGTTTATTCTAAAAATGCTTAACTGTTTGATTTTCCTTGTGTTTCTTTTATACTTTCTGAAATGTTCTGCAGACAGCTATCTGGGATAGTGATTCTACAAGTTTTTTTTAAGCTGTTTTGTAAACTGCTTGTTCTGCCCCCTAGTAGATGACATTTACATAAATCAGGCCCTCCTGCCACACAACACTCCAATACTGGGAATCAGACCCACACTTTTAAGAACATGATGAGAGTGGGGAAGACCTAGGTGGGCCGCTACTGGTGGGGAACTCTGGGCTGATGCTATTTTCACTCGAGAAATTTGAAATTATTTAAAATTGATTTAAATAAAAATGGACTCGGGAATATATAACTGCCTACAAGTTTTTCCTGTCAAAATTTTATTGATCAAATGTAACACAAGTATTGTGTCCAGCTTTGGGCACCACTCATTTGGAAAGATGCAATAGTGTTTGAGGTGGTGTAGAAGGGAATTTACCGAAAGTGATTCCAGGGATAATGGGATTTGGTCAATGTGGATAAACTGGAGAGGCTGGGATCAGAGGAGGTTGAAAGGAGATTTGATGGAGGCATTTATAAACAAAGTATACAGACATAGAAGACAAAGACTGTGGGAGATAAATGGCACCCTATTCATTATAGTGAAAAATATCTTCGTAAATCAATGACATTATAGTGAAAATATGTAAATTGAACATTTGAAAAAGGTCAAAAGATATTCAGATAAGCACTGAAAAGCTCAACATCATCCAAGACATGCACATTAATTGGAACTCCAGAGGAGAGCCACTCCTCCAGTACTATAGCCAATATAAATATTACCTACAGGATGCACTGCAGTGAGTTGCCAATGTTCCTTCCATAACACCTCCAAAACCATTAACCTGAAGGATTTCTTGCCAGCTAAGCTGATATACCATCATCTCCAAGTTTCATATTTGTACATTATTTTTCCTTCAAATGGTACTGTCAATTTCTTCAAACTCCCTATCTAGCATTTTTGGAAATACAAATGGCAACAGCTCAAAGAGGTGGCTTATTATGATCCTTTCAAGCAGAACAAGGGATGAATAATAAATGCTGCCTTTGCCAGCGCTGCCTACATTCTGAGAATTTTTAGAAATGGTTATTGGTTCAGCTGAAAAAAAAAGACAAGTAATTTTGGCCTGTATTCTTTGGAGTTCAGAAGAACGAGGAGTAACCTTATTCAAACATCTAAGATCCGAAGGGGACTTGACAGGGTAGATGTTATGTTTTCACTAGTGGGAGAGTTTCAACAAGGGGATATAACTACAAGATAAGGAACCGGTCATTTAAAATCAAGGTACGTAGAAGTTTCTTCTTGCAAAGGGTGGTGAATCTCTGGAAATCTCCGCCACAGCAGGTGGTGGAAGCTGTCTGATTAGAAGTATTTAGAGTGGAGGTGGATAAATATTCAGATAGATTGAGGAATAGAAGCGTATGGAGAAATAGCTCAGACGAGGCCAGCATAGATCGGCCAGGACCACATAAAATGCCAGGGCTGGCTTGAATGCCTACTCCTGCTCCTATTTTCTTGCGTGAAAGAAAGGTATGCAACAACTATATAATCCCCAGTAATTTCAAAGCTTGCGTTTTTTGGTAAATGCTTAAAAGCTATTTATTTCACTTAACATTCACTGATATAAAACTTGTGCTGAAAAGGACCTTAAGTCCAAAAGTCATTAAAAATGACTACAAACCATTATAAGTTGAAAATATGAAAGATAGTGGGGGGAAAAAAATCCATCGATTGTTAAAAGTCAGGTCTTCCGTAACCTGGGGAGTGTTTATACGTTCCTTAATTTCTCTCAAGATAAGCTTTAGAACATAAAAGGACACATGAACCAATTACCTACAAAAGTAAAAAATAAGGGATATGTACTATACCATTGTATCCTGGAACAGGTCTGCCAGCTTGTCCTGGAGGAGGGTTTAGAGAGTTCCCCAGACCTACACAAGATGCACTAATTGGAGACCCAGTTTCTGTTTAAAATATAAAAAAAAGTGAGCACTATGATCAGTCTCTAATAATGCAAAACATGTTTTATTATTTAGGTACGAGGAGTTAAATTTAATTTTCATCCCTGTTTTCAAAATGTTCAGTGTTTTCAAATTCCTGGATGGTTTCATCTCTCCCTATTGTTCAACCTCCTTCAGCCCTGCAACCTTCCTCGACATTTGCTCTCCTCCATACAAGTCTTTGTGTACTCCCAACCACAATTGCTCTGCAAATCGTGACTGTGCTCT
Organism: Rhina ancylostomus; assembly: GCA_030265395.1. NCBI lineage: Eukaryota > Metazoa > Chordata > Chondrichthyes > Rhinopristiformes > Rhinidae > Rhina > Rhina ancylostomus. The sequence continues at coordinate 31,057,439 of JARFYF010000029.1, read as the reverse complement.
ATTAAAAGCTCAACAATTCCTTCCCTAAACCTCTCCATCTTTATGGTAAAGACCATCCTTAAAATCTACCTCTTTCACTTTTCAAGCTTTAATTTCACATGGTTATAGAAAGTAGGTGCCTCAGCCAAGCAGCAGGTACTGTGCAGAGTGTAACTCCTTGCTTTCCTCTTTTTCTCTGTGATAACACACGCCTTACACAAGTCATATCAGAAGATACAGAGATATCCAAATGAACAAAGTATCCCACCAAGATGATAAAAATTGTGTTACTAGTAACACTGTACTCTTCTTGAATACAATGCTATCAGCATTTCTGTAATATTCATGCATTTCAATCACCTTCATTGAAGTCAGAAAAGCAATTTCATCGCACATCCTTCAACAAGATTTAAATCCCCCATGTGCATTACCATAACTCACTCCTGTCTGCATAAAGCAAAATATTCTTCCATTTATATTGATTGCTGCATATCTACATAACCCACATCTTGATATCAATGACCCAAAATGTATAATTATGAAATGTTCCTTTGTTAAAATAATACATACCTAATGATGGTGGCTGACAAATCCTTGGATTGGAATTTCCTGATAATACATTTTAAACACAATGCACACAAGTAATGCCAATCCATAAGTGTCAACCAATACCAAGCTCCTCTGCAAAACTGAATTACAGAAAAATGAATCAGCCATAGGGAGGCACGGGGAGAATAACTCAGAGTTGTAGAGAGATCCCCAAAAGTCTTTCAGGAGCTACATTCCTACTTCCAATTATCTGAAAAGAAATACACCTCGAAGCTAAGATTTTCTAAGGCATTGGTGATGGATTTGTTACCTTCACTGACTACAACTTCAGCCATACATCTGACTTGTACACTTCTGCCTAAAGGCTGAACAATGGGATCATAGCAAGTGTCAGTGGATCTGTCACATTTCAATATGTACTGTACCTTGCAGCTGCAATGGGGAGGCCACTGATGCTGTCCACTTAAGCAGTGGGGATTTCATTTATTTCTCCTTCAGCAGAGAACAGGCAAATTGTTAAGTTTGAAGGCATATCTGCTTATCACCCATCCTCACCTAACCTTTCCTCTAGTGTGTGTGCCCTATTGTTGGATCAATGACTTTTGGTCAGAAAAATACAATTCTGTGTGTATAACTACATCAGGCTGTGGCTTGAGCAGTATGCATGGCAGAACTTGGAAGTTAGGCACAAGTCTGAGAGGAGGACTTTGCAGGATCGACAAGATTTGGTATATTTTCACTGTATTTAAAACTGGTTTCTTCCCACATGTTGGTACCATCCAATTCTATTCTTATTGTGATTTGTTGTAATGGTTTGATACAACTGTGTGGCTTGCTAGAAGAAACAACTATCTTGCTGTGGTTCAGTGTCACATTGAGCTGAGATTAAGAAAGGTTGGCAGATTCTCCTGCCTGAACGACAGTGAGTGAGAGGGAAGTTCATGACAATTTGAGAGTGCTGGCCTGAACTCCCCATCCAGCTCCACAATGGCTTCCAGTGGTCCTTAGGTTCAGTATTTACATACCCTTCATAGGGTAGAAGCATGAGCCAGCAGCCGTGCAGGACTATTCTGTTTTCTTAAATCTGTGTGGCTTTACATGTATTGATGTGGCACAGTAGACAGGAGCCAGAGTTTGACCCTGATCTTCAGTGCAGTCGGTGTGGGTTTCTGTCAGGTGCTCCAGTTTCTTCCCACACCTCAAAAGCGTCCTGGTAGGTTAATTGGTGCCTTGCAAATTCTCCTTTCATGTTGGAAAGTGGCAAAAGAATCAAAGGAACCAAAGGGACTTGATGGTCTTGAAAGAGACAATAAATTGCAGGACTACAAGAGAAAGGGATTGATGGGATAGCTCTGCTGGGAGGCAGCTCAGAACCAATGGGTCGAATGGTCTCCTTTTGTGCCTAATGACTGAATCATCACATCTCTGAAGAGCATGTTATGCATGGTGTGCATGTGATAACATTATAAGTAATTATTGACATCATCAATTCTTACCTGTTTGCCACCAATGATCTAGAACAGGAACATTGAAGATTTGTTTGGCCCATTTCAAGGTATCTGGATCGCAGTGCTCCCCAGCCACAAACAAAGTCCGGAATCTGGAGTCAGAATAACATTAGTAGCATGCTGCAGAGGGCTTGAACGTTTTTATTAGCTTCCTTGCATCTCACTCTGATCTCCCCATGATTTGGCTTCCTATATTGTTACAAAGAAACTCAATGCAAGCTTGAGGAACAGTTCACACAAAAAAATTGAGCAGAACACACCAATCAGCCCCTCAAACCTGCGTTTCCTTTCAAAGTGATCAAGGCTGATCTGCCCCAGGCCTCACCCCACTTCCGTGCCAGTTCCCCACAGCCCACAATTCCCTAGTCTTTCAAATGTTTATCTAATTCCTCTTTAAATACCCACACAACCGCCCGGGTACAGAATTCCAGCAATTCACCACCCTCAAAGTTTCCATCACATAACCAAAGTGCCTGGCAATGACCATCTTGAAAAGGAAGAAATCCACTCACTTTGCCATTGAAATCAAAGAGAGCAATGAACCTGAATTCATTAAGCATAATGCAACCACCCTGAGTATTCACTACTCTCCAAAATTATTGCAAAGCCTGCCTCGTGCAATAGTCATTTGTTTTCTTGTCAACACACCAAAAGCCACAGCATGCTCCACTCAGAAGGGCACAAGTTTGGTTCTTTAACACCTGTAATGTGGATTCCAGATCACGTACATATTCACTTGGAAATATTATCTGTATTCCTGCGTGCCCAATCATTCAAAATGTTGGAATTGCTCACAGTATGAAACTGGGGGTGTTTCTTCACTACCTAAGCATCACAGGCATTAGGAAGGTGGGTCCGCAACCTTCAGGGACGATCAATGTGACTGCCTACAAAACTCTATTTCCCTGGAAGTCTAAATGTTGCCATCCCTTTGCTGCTGATACCAGTGTCTTCTTGAGAGAAATCACTAACACAGGAACCCAGCAATCCAATATGTCACACAATTATATATAACTAATCAAATCAAAAGCCACATTATTGCTGACTAACCACTCTCATGCTGGTCCTTGGCACCTGGGATCTCTAACACAGCTCAGTTTAATTGGACATTCTGTCAGCTGAATCGAGAGAATACTACCACCCTTCTCCCTCCCAAACTCTCTTCCCGCTATTGTTTTTTCAACTGCCGTACCTACTTACCTACACTGCAACTCTTCCACTACACAGCCCACATCCTCTCTACTCTCCCCATTCCCCCACTCACTCTCAAACCATTTTCCTTTTGCATTTCCTATTTCATTATTGTTTCAAATATGATTAATGACAATTCTTTTAAATTCACACAATTGCGATTATTTTAAACACTCAACAACCCAAATTTAATGTTACAATATTAACAATGTCGACAATGTTTTGTTACATTACATTGTAATGTTACAATATTAATAATATTAGCAACAGCCACACACAGCTCCCTTTAGGATGTCAGCATCAGGAATTCAGCTGACAAGAACTTCCTTTAAATGTGCTTCCATATCTAGATTAGAAAATACTGCCCCCTTAGTGTTGACATAGCCAACAGATGCTTCTCCTATTTTTTTCCACTTTTTCTGACTGGGTCCTGAAGTGTATTTAAATCTGGTTTCAGAGAGGCCTGAAAGCAATCTTGACCAATTTGACAGCAGTCAATGTAGAGGAAGTACAGGACCTTTCACCCTAAAAACTGCATCAACTATGTTGGCTTCACACCAAAAAGCAAGGAACTAACACATACAAACACACATACTTCTACACTGCATCCATATAATCTTTCCTAAAAATAGTCCCTTCCATGTGCCAAAAACCAGATCAAGCTCACCGTGCAAAATGATCCTGACACCCCAACATTAGATAAACTGAAGGAAATAAATTGCAGTGTGATCTTAAATTTTACAAAATACCCATTTAAGTTTTTTTTTGGCCTTTAAGCCTGTGAAGGGTCACCTTGGAAAATGGTACTGTCTTCCAAGCACAGCCTCAGAATCTTGCTGGCGTATTGCTCTCAGTGCCGTTGGTGCAGTGAATAAAGCTACCACTCCATAGTCAGATAATAGGCGGAAATATGCTCCGGCATCTGGGGTCCCAACAGGTTTCCCCTGCAAAGAGGAACAGATCATTGAATAGGCTATTCAGCCCATCACGCTTGCTCCACCATTCAGTAAGATCATATAGCTGACCATTTACCTCAGTGTCACTTTCCTGCACTCACTCCATATCCCTCAATTCCTTCAGTATCTAAAAATCTATCAACATCTGTCTGAAATATACTTAGAGACAGAGTCTCTATGGAACTTTTGGACGGAGCACAGGAAGCAGATTCTGGCAGACACTGTGAGCAAAAGCACTGATTTCCCGCGGGATGCTTTAATTTGCATCTCTTTGTTGTGAGGTTTGCTCCTTGCCTTACAGTATGAGAAAATGCAGTACATACCACTCTGACAGTAATTGCAGTGATAAGCACTGCACAGGGGATGACATCATTACAAGTGGCTGACAACAGAAAAACCACAGACCTGCTGAGGTTCCAATTCCCAATGAGTGGAATGTCAACAAGAAATGGGCACTATGTAACAGGGAGGAAATGGCTTTTATGCACTTTCTGGGCATAAAATTAGGGCTAAATAAGAATACAAGAACAATAAACAAAACCAGGAGAAGGCTATTTGAAATATAGTGTCTGCTCCATCATTCAATAAAAGCATAGCTGATCTTTTAC
>JARFYF010000029.1:30964299-30978012 GCA_030265395.1 Rhina ancylostomus | reverse complement strand
TAATGTGACCAGCACCTTGATCTGTGGAGTATGGTATTTTGCTCCCATGCATGCTGTAAGTGTATATGGAAGTGACAGTAAATTGATTCTGATTCTGAGAAGTTGTGTTCTGCTGTTTCTGCCAGTGTACAGGAGCATAGTCATATTTTGCAACTTGGTAATCAGATTTATCTTTCTAAATACTCATGAATTTTTAAACTTCCAATTCAAAATCCCACCTCAAAAGTCTGAAAGTTGTCAGGAGGATCCTATTTTCGTGAACCTAATTACAAGCTGTTCATTACAAATAAACCATCAATTTGTGACTCGTGATTCCTGGGATATCTCTTCCTTGCCACAATAGTATGTAGTGTTCAAGCTCATCTTTGTTGGGCAAAGCTTGAGCCATTGTTCCTCAGAAACTCATTCAGAAGTAATGCTACAGCAATGGTGAATTGGAAAAACTGTATGAAAAAGAACATAAAATAAACACAACAACTTGTGAAGCACGTGACTAACTGTGGACATGTAAAGTTCACCATATGGACCATGGAATAGCATTGTTGATTTGGTCACTAGGATAATAAGTAAATAGTTGGACTGTAGTTATAATCCAACTAACAATTGCAGCCTTATTTCGATGGAATGTCAATAGAATCCTTTGTACAGTAGCTGGCATGACCAATGTAAAGAATTCAGACTCTTGCCTCTTGTATTTTTGCTGCAACACATTACTTAACATTATAATCTTTGAACCACCTGCTGTTATGCTACCCAAACAACTGGTTTGGAAAAGCTGGGTACCCTTGAGCATCTAGAACCCAGTATTAATGTCTTATTTAAGGATAATATGCTGTGGAGAATTGTTTAAAGGGAAATGAATTCTGTCTTGAAATATTTTTAAACTATGCTAGGGTGAGACATTGTTTGATAAACTTGAAAACCTTAATCAGCATGATTTCAAATATTCAGCAGCTCACAGCCTTAACAATTCAGAATGCCATCCTCTAACAAGATTCATTAATGAAATGATAATTTATGTCTTTATGAAAGTGTGAGAATGGTCAAAATTTTTCTTTGAGGAAATGCTTTACGTATTAACAATACCACTACTATTCTATCTAATTCTCAGTTTTATTGGTTATGGTGCCAGAGAAATAACCCTGCACTTAGGAGTTTGGGTCCATTTAGAGACAGATTGTAAAATTTGATTCAGCACATCTTAGCAGATAATTAGAAACTTACTGCTTTGTCACATAAAACTAAAATGGAAGGTACGCCCTACCAATCTGCCTTTGACACTGGATTCACACTGAACGTTGCTGCCACTGACTGAATATAGCTTAATTCACCTGTCATAGTTGCTTTATGTACCGGAGGCAACCAATAAATCTAGACCTTGAAGTTGGATTGTGTAGCTCCATCTTTTGTGCATCACAAAACTCATCACAGGAAAATTTAATTGTGAGTTCTGCAAAGTCTGCAGTTCTCTCGCCAGGGCTTTTGTGCATCTGATGTGCTTAGGTACAGAGGACCATAGATGTACATAGCACCATCCAACGGCATTTCCATGATTTTGGAACATGTATGCATTTCCCGCAGACAGCAAATGTAGATACTGTACTCCTCAATCCTTCTGAGGCCTGATTTATCTTTCTTAGCGGAAGCCTACCTAAGCAGATCCTAGGATGTGGTGTCCCAGGCTGGGAACCTAGCTTACATAGGTTATCTTTAAGTTAAAAGGAACTCCCCACTGATCTTGACACTGGTTCCAATGCACACCATCCAGTTGTGACCTGCACCTGCCCATCCCTTTGCATGATGATCTCTTGCCATAATTCCTGAGCCCTGTCCTTGAACTTCCATCCCCTGACCAGTGCACAAGTACCCAATCCTTCCTAACTTATTCCCTTCCATTCCGCCCCCCAGCAATTTATCCCTCTATCCGCACTGCCCCAACCTATTTTCCTTTGTACTCCCACCACCAAGGTCAGGCCAATTCTGATCTGCTTGGAACTTGGGCCAAGGGTGCCAAAGAGATTTGCAAAGGTGAATCTTGCACAAAACTTTGGATGGTCCTAAGCACGCAATCCATTTACTGTGCTTTACAGATGCCATGCAGTTTCCAGACCCTGAAATTTAAGTGTAACCTGAAATTTACCACCAGATATCTCTATACTCTAATTGGTGGCAGCCACCATTATGATTGCATTTCTTCCCAGCAGATTTCAAACATAGCAGGTACGGGGAATTTTTGTAAGAACTATTTTCTTTTGATTCCATCTTGAATGTACTGGGAGAAATGTCCAGCTGAAGGATTAATACAGTCTACTTTGAGCTCTGAGGCCTATAAATTCCACGTACCCAAAGGGGTGGGCTAGAATGGTAAAGATGTGGTGGGGCAACAACCATTTTTGTCATATTTGTACTAAATTAAAATTCAGTCACAACTAACACACAAGTTTTGATTCAGAAACTATGCAAAAGGAGTGAGGGGGTTGGAGAAAGGGAGCTGTTGGGATTTCTTCAGCACTGGGGAAGAGGAGGGATCTGGACTTCCTCTGGTTCTAGTGTGTGGAGGTAATAGAGGAAATAGTTTGTGCTAATGTCAGGCAGAGGGTCAGGTTGGATGTCAGTAAGGGGGTGGGGTTGGAAATTGTGGATTGAGAGAGCATCCTGGAGGGTTCACTTCCTGGAGATTGGGGGATGGTGGTTCATGGAGAGGGGCACATTTGGTGAGGAGTATGGGCCATTATTTTTGTATTTCACTTACAATCCCAATCCAGTCCTTGTTGGTAAGAATATCTTGCCCAAGGTGTGCCCAGCGACCTTAAGAAAACATGGTTCAAGTTTCCCAAAAGGACCATTGCATAATAAATAATGTCATCCTGTGTGTCCTGATCAGGGGTCACATTGGAGCTTGGAAGGAATAAGCCTGGTGGAACAAATGGTATTTGTCATTCATGATAGTTTGAGATGTGCAAAACAGGGCACAGGAGATTACTTGATTCTGGACAAGGGCAAATAATTGGGCTGAGTCACACTGCTGCCTGCTTTCTGGTACTAAACTGATGCAATTACCAAGAACTTGCTGAGTGACCTTCCATACCTGAGAGTTGTTGCACGAAGTGGAACTATTTGCCTGTGATGACTAAACTGAAGTTCCACCCCCAGAAAGCCTTCTCATAGCTTGCTGCCCTCAGAGACCTTTGAACTGTTTCTTAAATGTCTCTGTCAATCAGACATTGAAAAAAAACTCCAATAGGCTTAAATAAAAGTGCTCCTAGAGATGAATTTAATAAATGAAGACTAATTATAATGGAGAAAAATAACTAAATCACTTGTAACACAGCTTTTCATGAAGGGATTATGCCTTCATTCAAGTGCATGGCTGGTGCAAACCTGAAGAATCAGATGTACACCAGTGCTCGGCAATAAGACCAGCAGTGGAGGGGAGACCAGATGTGTCAGCATCTAATCTCCAGCATGTCTCTGACTTCTATCTTTCACTGTGTAGACAGGGAAAATGGAGACTAGCTGACCACATGGAATGCACAGCCAATAGTTGTCTGTAGAAACACTGACTGGAAGTGAGTACTCATCACTTGTGAATGAATGAAGACTTTTTGTTACAACTTTTGTCTTTCTCTTTACAGATGTGGCTCGAGCCATTGAATTGCTGGAAAAACTCCAAGAAAGTGGAGCAGTACCGATCCACAAACTGCAGTCGTTGCAGAGAGTGCTGCAGAGTGAATTCTGCACGGCTGTTAGGGAGGTATGTTAACTCAATGAAAAACAAAAAAACAGGTTTTAGCACTTGGCAGGAATCACATTTAGTGAATATGATTTGCAAGCAGTATACAGTCAGAAATGATCAAAGGTTTAACAACCTAGAAATTTGAGTAGACCAATCAGCCCTTCATACAAGGTTGATTTGGATCTAGCCCCATCCATTCATCTTGATCTTATGCCTTCAGTATCCTTGCCTGGAAAACATCTAATCTTAAATATTAATTGGTCTAACATGTACAGTTTTGTTTTGTGGAAGACAGTTCAACCCCTTTCATAAGAATTAAAAGCAAGAGTAAACCACTCAGCCTCTTCTGCTTGCTCTACAGCTTAGTAAGATAATGGCTGATCATTTAACTCAGTGCCAGCTTCCTTATGTGGCGAAGTTCCACCTCTGGAAAGACTTCTCACAGCTTGCTGCCCTCAAAGGCATTGGAACTGTTTCTTAATCTCTCATCCTGGGTAAACCTTTGCATTCCCTTTATCAGAAGTACATCCTAACATAGTTGGGGGAACCAGACTTTTACACAAAATTCCACATGTGGTCTTAACAGAGCCCTATGTATTTAACAGATCTTTACTTCGGTACTAAATCCTCTTACTATAAAGTCCAGCTTACTATTTACCTTCCTAATTGTTTGCTTCATCTGCATGTTAACTTACAAAGATTTGTGTGAATCTTTTGGTCTCAGTTATAAAAACAATACAAATAATCAAACTATCTTTACACATAGTTGATAACCTCAAATGTTTCAGTGTAATAATCCATCTGCTATGTCTTTGCCCATTTGCTATCCTCCAAAGAATCCCTGCATTGTCCTCATGACTCACTGAAGTATAGAAGAATAAGAGGGGATTTTATTGAAATGTACAAGATCCTGAGGAGATTAACAGATTGGATATTGAGAGGATATTTCCCCGTGTGGGGGTATGTAGATCAAGAAGACATAGTTTCAGAACAAGGAGTAATCCACGTCAGATGGCAATGAAGGAATTACTTCATTGAGGGTTGTGAATCTTTGAAATTCACTACCCCAGAGAGCTGTAACGATGGAGTCATTGACCATACTTAAGGGGTGTGGGGAAATAGTCCCAAAGTGGTGTGAGACCAAGATTTGATCAGCCATGACCTTACTGAAAGAGAAGCAGGCTCTAGTGAGTGAGAGGCAACAAAATTATTCCTGTTCCTGTTTCTTAGGTTGTTCTGTTGTTATATGGGATATCATATATGTCTTTATAAGGACCATTTTAGTACTGTGACTGTGCACTAAAAGATTATAGGGATTTTGTCATGGATTGCCGTAAACTAGCTTACCAATTCAGGAGATACCAATGTATTTAAAAATGGAGAGGGAGATTGGAAAGAGGGTGGCATGTGGACAAAGTGCAGTATTCAAGGTTTGGTTCTAGAAGGTTAAAGGGGGCGGTACTTGAGGAGGTGTCATCTATCAGTTAACATGGAAGAAGAGTGGTTGGATGGTCATCAATTAATTTGAAAGGATTCAAGGAAGCAGGTGAACATCACATCTTCTCTTTTATCAGCAGCCCCTCAGCATCGAGGATCATTTACTTCCACTCAGGTTTTTTGAGTTGTTGTTTTTGAGTTCTGAGGTGGCCAATGTAGGAAACGTAGATTATTCTGACAGTGACTGACAAGGCAGGCAGGTAGATAGTTTATGAGATGGTGCTGTCCTTCTGCTGGTCCTTGCTTTTCTTATGCAGGGTTTCTGTGTGCTCTCAATTCATGACCTTGAAGTTCTTAATACTGTCCTCCTTCCCCTAACACACAATGAACCAAACTTCCCCACACTTTCTTCCCTGGCCTCTGCCTGAACTTGCACCTTTCTTCCATTTCTGTCCGACTCTTGTTTGTCAAGTCTATAGAGCTGGGTCATTTTGCATTACTCCTTCATCTAACTCTATAAGCATAACCTTCTGTTCTACTCTCCTTCATGTGCTTATCTAGCCTCCTCTTAAGTACAGCTGTGCTATAACTTCTAACAGCAGTAGGCATTTACAGCCATGCAATCTAATTAATGACAGTTTTTAATGAATGCCATAAGATAAAACCCTGCAGACAGGAAGTGGTGATCACAGAACAGAACTGTTATGGAATTGTTTGTACTATGTGATATAAGTTTTCATTTCATAAGATTAAAAACTGTTATAGTGAAAAAGACACACTTTTCCTTCCACACATTAGCTATTTGTTAGAATTGGAAATTTGTGCTGGTGAGGTGAAAAGAGTCATTTATACCTAATATTTGCATGTGTGGTTATTGAAAATATTGGCAAATACATTGACTCTTTTTATACATTGATTAGCTACTTAATGACATGGCCAGGAATAACTGAAAATGATCAATGAGTTATCTGTATAGAGATGGTTTTCAGGTTTATCAATGATCTGATATTCAACAATTGCTGGATGTGCTCAGAAAATCAGGCTTTATAAAGTGGAATTTAATTCTGGGAAAGATTATCTTGTCATTGGGCAGGAGGCTATTAATCTTGACATTTATAGAACCCTGCAAGGCTTCCTAGGATTGTTAAGCTTTTCTGCGATTTATAGTCTCCTAGAGGATGGTAGCAGATGCATTCAACACCCACGAGTTTTGTTATCCTCATCTGTTCACTTAATGATTCTAGACCACTATTGACAGATGCGTACACTGTGATGACAGTTTTGATAATTGAAAGGTACATACGGTATATTTGTGATATACAACAGTATAAACAATTATTGTTCTTATGTACAGATGATGTGCGTACTGGTATAACATGATGTAATTTCAGTGATATCTGAAGTTGCTCTTGTTTAGATGTATAAAAGATTTAGGAATTAATGTTATTGTGATAAAGAAATTTGATCTGTTTTCCCTTGTATATGACAATAACAGGCCATTTATGTAAGAGTTAATAAGTGTTAATAGGCAGTAGGAATTGCAGATTCTGAAACTACAACAGTGATATTGATATGTAAAACTCAAAATATGTTACTTAATTTTCTTCAACAAGTTAATTGTTTTATTTTTAAATATAAATAACCAGACAAACCAATATTCTTAATACTACCAATTGGTTGTCATCTTCTGTAGTCACCATTTCCCCCAGCATGGTTTAATTTTGAATGTACCATTCATTAAAACCAGTCATTAATTAGGTTATGCTGTTGCAAATGCCTTCTGCTGTTAGAATTTATAGCATAGCTGTGTTAAGAGGAAGCAAGTTAAACAGACAAAGGAGAGCACAGCAGATTATGCTGATAATGTTAGAAGAAGAGGAAACACATGTATAGGCCATCCCCAGGTTAACCCCGTACATAATATTATTGAATTTAAAAGTCAGGCATACATATCTATGTTCATTCCTATGAACAGCAGAACTAGTTTCCTCTCTGTCTCCACTTTTAGTAATTGTTCTTTCTTATCAGCTTGATGCCACCCATTATGGTACAGTAGAGGTATGATTACTGTATTAAGTGGTTTTTCTTTGTGTATTTTCTGACTTGTGAACAAAATCGATTTGTGGACATCTGTAAAAATGGAACCTATTTGTTATACAGGTACAGCCTTTAGAGACAAATTGAGCCAAACAGCTATTTTCAATACCATGGACATGATGTAAGCCGATACAAGATTTGTTAATGTGATATTGGTATCATAGACTTGAACTTTATTATTGTTGCTAACTTTTGTTCCTGCTATGCAACCTATGTAAATTTAGAGAGGCTGTTAATACCCTGTTAATGATGGCACAGAATTTCTGAGGTTTTGCTCTGAAAAGTATATCGTTATTAATGTGAATTCCTGACTTTATTACAATAATCAAATGCACATTTTTTGCATTGCATGCACTAAAAAGTAAAACATTTCCTGCTAGCTGCTGTTTCCTGTGCAGTTTCTCTAACCCAGAATGTAAATAATATCTTGAAATTATTTAGGGATCTTTTTGCATCATCCTAGAATTACAAAAGTTGCTTTGTTTACCACATTATACACTCGTTATTTTGCAGTGTCTTCTTGTTTTGTCAATATGTCACAAATCCTTTTGAATACTGAATTATTTTAGAGGGCAGTCAGGTAGCAAAGGGACTTTTGTAGGAGGTGTTACAATAACTAACATGCACAATGAGTGGAAGAGCACTGGAAGCCTAGAAAGTATGTTTTAATGCGGGATACTGACTATTACAAGTAATGTTCAATTATTTTACCTCAGTTTACAACTAATAACAGGATATGTGCAAAACATTTTTGAATGGTTTTTCTGGATTTGTTTTTTTCTATGATGCAACATTATTTTTAATAATTAATTTTGTTAATTTTTTTAATACTTTTATGGCAAATTTTTACCCAAGCATCTGAACCATACTGCTGAAATAAATACATGTTTATGCAAAATCCAATAGAGCTAGCCAGCAGCACCAGCTAGAGTCAGTGATCTGGCCCTTTGAACCTGATAGGTGTGCCACTGAAATACAATTGAAATTGAAATTTTTTAAACTAAACAACATTCTGCAAGAGTAAAATGACATGTTTGTTGTCATTCAATTCAGTTTATTTCTTTTTGATAATTTTCATCCTTTTTTTTGTATTGATTTGTGGGATGAGTGATATTGGAAAGGTCAACATTTATTTCCCGTATCCGATTGTCATTGAGATGGTGGTGGTGAGCTGCAAACTGGAAACACTACAGTCTTCATGATAAAGGTCAATTCTCTCTCAGGTCCCCCAGCCCAATGCTCACCCAGCATTATTTCAGTATTGAAACTCAGCGAAGGGCATTTCTGCTGGCAGGCAATTCATGAGAGAAAATGTTTGGTTCCAACTGATCTGGTGTGATCCAGCCCACTAGTACCTTATTTACCACAGAGCATTGTGGAGCAGATGGCTTGTGGAATTATACAATTTAAGCTTTTGCAATGCTAGCAGGTTCATAGTACATCTCTCAGTTGATTTGCTCTTTAGGATCCAACAAGAGCAGTCATAGAGATACTTTAAACATTTCACTGATCACAGATTATATACAAAGCACCATGTTGCTGGTACCAAAGTATGTACTTTGGCAACATAATAACAATCCGCCATCTTTACCTGGCAATCCACTCATCTGTCCCAATTTGGGCACATCACTAGATGCTTGTGAGGAGGACAGTGCAGCACTGGCTGAGGTGAGTATTTTCACATAGTCCAAATCTGATGCCTAGATTCATACTGAGTAGAAGTCTGGTTTAATTCTTGTGATGTTCTCTTATTTTTCCTCTGTTCCAGTTCAAACAAAACTTCTGTAATTCACTTATAAAATATGTATTTGATTTATTTTTTCTCTCAAACCCGGAATATAATCCTGATACCACTATGCATGGTGGTGGTTGGATTTTTGGAATGTTCTACTGTCTACGATCTATCCAAGAAAATATTTTATGCAGTTGCTGCGCAAGCAAGTCACCTGTTAAAACTGGTAATGTCTGTGTACTTGAGTCAACCTTTTTGGGTATGATTCTAAACTCCTGCTGCAATACATTGTATCAACTGTGTACAGATTCTGCATATAATTCACACAGTTTTAAGTTTTAAAATACCTTTAAATCCAATGGTGTCCTGAAATACATTAATTATATGGGAGAAGTATGGCATCCTTTAAATGAAAGCAGTATTCAAAATTACACGCCAGTCATTAATGTGCCGTGAATGTATTAATTTCCAGCTCGGGCTTGTATCACCAAGTTGTGATTGATTTGTGTAACTTTCCACTGTGGTGTGTCCTTCATTAAATTCTTCATAATCTATAAACATAATTTGACTAGCTGTTATGAGTAAAAGATAGATTAAAGGATTATGGATCTTGTAATTGTATTGCATTTTGTATTCTTAGCTTGTGAATTACTTCACACCCATCTGAGAGCATAGTTATAGCTTTGGGCAATGCAGCAGATACTTTGGAGACACCAAGTTCCTCTGAACTGCAATGAGATAAATAGCCAATATTAAAACAGAAAATTCTGGAAACACTGAGCAAGTCAGACAGCATCTGTGGAAATTAAAACACAGTTAATATTTCACATCAAACACCCTTTGTTAGAACTGGGAATGGATGTTCAGTGTTAAGTTACAAAGAGGTTGAGGGAGGAATGGATAAAATATTGGGATTATCTCTGATGGGGTGAGGCAATGTTTTGGAGCTGTTGATGAAGCAAACAGATCATTAGATTAATGAGGAGTTAGACAGACAGAGCACAAAGGAAATGTAAAAGCTGTGAAATTCAGAGCTGTAGGAAATACACAACAGCTCAGGCTATTGAGAAAAATTGAGTCAATACTACTGATGGATGGACTATATCTGAACTGGACAGTTCTGATACAAACAGAGAAAGCAAGTTAGCTGAAGTTGTTGAATTCAATATTGAGTCTTGAAGTTTGCAACATCCCAAGACAGAAGTTGGGGTGCTGTTCCTCAAACTTGCATTGGGCCTCATTATAACAGTGAATGAGGCCACAGGCAAACGTGTCAGAGTGGAACAGAGAATTAAAGTGATAGGCAACATCCTGTTTTATTGATGTTAGTTAAGTTTCTATTGGGTGACAAACTCAGATTTATTATGGAATAGATATAGTAGATAAGATGTTTTATGGTAAAATGAAAAGGAGGATATTGTGATAGTACAGTAATTGATAATTAGATTGATGAATGGATTGGGGGAGCTATAAATAGAGCAGTTGTGCTGGAAAACCTGCTTTTGTGTGGTACACTCTGCAATTTTTAATGAATGGTTTGCCCTAGCTTGTATAGTTTCTCTGTATTGTCATGACAAGCCTTCTATTAAAGATGAGACCTTGATTATTGGACAGGTGATAGTATTGGAGCAATGATGCATATATTTTTAACTATCATTGGTTTGTTGGGGATAAATTGCTAAAAGTTGTATTTTCCAACAAAGGAGAAGTCTGTTCAGACATAGAACAAATTAGTTCTAGTCCCCAATGCTAAACGCTTGCACACGTATCAACTGCCAGTGATGTTCAACTTCTGCATGTTCACTGACTCCAGTCAGAGCTGATTTTCACAAATGTATTTAATGTCAGTGATCAAAGATGAATTTTTTCCCCTGACTGCACTGTATTGCTCTTTCTGGTACACAAGGATAACTTGATTTGAATCAACATGCTCAGGTCCAGAATGCACCATTGATCTAATAATGATTTATGCAAAATACTTCATTTGGACTGTGATTTAATCTTCTTGTCTCAATTAATTGCATATAAATTACTATGTTTCATTACATATTAACATAAAAATGTACCTAGCATTTTAGAAAAGATTGATTCATCAAACAAGCACTTATGTCTTTCAAATTGATGGTTTAGTGTTTAAAATATAATAATGAAAGTGAAATTATTTGGTTGTGTGGAATAAATGATATTTTATCTTCCAGGCCTTGTATTGCTTTTTTTCTGAATATTCGGATGTTAATACATCTGAAGTATTGGCCACTGTTACTATTTCTAAGGGAATTCAACAAAATACTTTAGCTTCATCATTCATCTTGCTAATCTGACTGAAAGATTTTGTGAAGCTTTTCTGAATCCTATTAAATTTGCTATAAAGAATGGTTTACTTTTTAATGGTGTAGGTATATGAAGATGCTGATCTGTGCTGCATATTTTCATTGCATCACAGGATATTATGCAGCAGAATAGAAACAAGCTTTGGTTATTACCTATTTCAAAATAAATTACATATCAGTTTTGCACAGAAAACAAACTGTTCCATGAAATCCACATCACGTGGTAGATAAGATAAGTTGAAATTCATGTTGAGTAGAAGTACATAAACATTTTGGTTTCAGTCTCAGGGTTTGCTGAATCTTAGTTGCCAGTGGTGATATTCGCTTCTTTAATAGTTTATTGGCAGCCTTGGTGCTTTGATAGAAGTTTCTTTCTTAGTAACTGACTTGGTCACACCAACAGCCACTGTCTGTCTCAGATCACGGATAGCAAAGCGACCAAGAGGTGGATATTTAGAAAAGCTCTCGACACACATGGGCTCATTTGGAATCATGTCAAGAATGGCTGCATCTCCTGACTTCACAAATTTGGGGCTATCTTGGGGAACAAAGAGGGATCTTGTATTCATAAAGGGGCTTTCATACTCCTTATGTTAACTTTAAGCAATCAGCCAACATTTATTGAAGTATGGTTTGTGCAAAAGATAAATGGTGGAAGACCTGAGTAAAGACCATGACCATGCTGATGAAATAAATGACCAGATAATCTATTTTGGTGGTGTTGCCATGGACACTGACTGATCCTTTGCTCCTAGTCCCATAACACCCAAAAAATGGTGTTTTGTCTAAAGAAGAAAGAAATATTGATAATTTTCCAACTTGTGGGCTAAAAATTCCACAGTGGCTCATGCTATTTTTATGCAAGGCCCCTTCCAAGAAAATTCTATTATGCACAAGGCATAATAGAACAGGCCTTGTACTTTTTTGTGAACAAAGGCTTGTTCTCTGCTCACGCTGCAGTGGGGGAGTTAATGAAAAAGATCAGGTAGTCTACTGATGCAATGGTAGGGGCTGAGGGGTAGTTTCATGGGGAGGACAGGGAGAATTGGTCTTAATCAGCAAGGTGGGTGATAGGGGCATAGTAGCACTGGGAGGATTGGGATCAGTTCCAGATAGAACTGTGGATATGGGTGTCAATTACAGACAGTTTTGGTTGTTGAAAAGGTCAGGTGGAGATAGGATTGAGGATCTAGGGGTTGATTGTGTAGAGGATGGGTGGGTCTGTTACATGATTGGGTAGTATGGAAGCAGGAAGACTTGTGATTGGGAGCCAGGTAGGGCCTCAATTCAGTCATGAGCCCTTTGGATATTGACAATAAGATGGAAGCGAACACCAAAAATAACATGTAAAGCAGGACTTACCTTCAAGAGAATGTATGCCTTGGACTCCATGACAACAGATAAAGTAAGATATCAAATTGGTACTGAAGCTGGGCTCTAATTTCCAAGGGAGGACTCCTTTGGTGGTAGTTGTCCAATGTACTTGCACAAGAATTTTGCAATTGATATCAAAATTTGTGTTGCACATCAGGTGACATCACTTTGGATTGCCAGTGGCCTTTATACATACTTGTGTCATGTGAGAAGTATGCTGTAGATGCTTAGAGAAAATCAATTCCATTGCATGCAAAATCATTGCCTCATGCAAGAGAATTTCTCGGTTCTTGCCTTTGCTCATTGAAGGGGTCCAACAAAAGCCTTGTGATTGGGCTAAAGAATGTCTCTTCCCTCCGCCTCAAGTTAGCGTGAAGTTGTTGTTTTGTGCTGACATGAGTTTGAAAGACTCTGATTTGCTTGCAAACAGCTTGAATTATGGGATGGATAAAGGGATCCAGTCTTGTGTTCTGAGAAACATTTAAGATTGCTGAAAGATTACAATCATCTTCAAGTGCTAGCTTGCCTTAAAGTAGATTAACAGATAAAACTCTTGATCACCTTTGGTTTTGCATGTTGCTTTCCACAATTTATTGTAAGTACTGAAAGACAGTTGGCATTTGTACAAAAAAATTATTAGTCAGAATATGGCAAGTCACTTGTATCTAAAACACTCCATTCGCATTGCTTATTTGCTTGATGGCCTTTCATCTGAGTGGCTAGCAGTGTGTGAGGCACAGTTTGTCTTCTTGCACTGTATTCCCTGCTGAAAACTACTAGTCAGTGAAGAGGACAAAATTCACTGAGTTAAAGTAAGCAAGCTTGGGAGAAGAAAAAGCTATGAATTAAACTCATAACCTAACTGGATCAAGTAACCACTTGCAATTGGGGCTGTTCAGAACATTTCAGTTGTTGGTGGACTGATGCCTGCAATCTGTCTATAGTGATGATGTACTGATATATGTAACTTATGTAAAGTATTTAATTGTATATTGGGTACAGTTCGG
>JARFYF010000029.1:30799720-30811420 GCA_030265395.1 Rhina ancylostomus | reverse complement strand
CTGCTGTTTGATCCCTGTATGTCATTCTCCCTCAACAGCATCCAAAGCAGAATACCTGTTATTGACGGGAACAGCCTCCGGGGTCCTCTGCACTGTCTGCCTGTTCCCTTTCTCTTTCTCTCCCCTGACAGTCACCTATCTCTCTGCCTCCTGGACCCTGGAAGTACCTGCTCTAATTGGGGTGACTGCCTCCCGATGCACAGCATCTACGTATCTCTCTCCCTACCTGATGCTCCACAGTGTTTGAAGCTGCGACTCCAGCTCATCAATTCTAAGCCGAAGTTCCTCCAGCCACAAGCACTTACTGCAGATGTGGTCACCGTGCACCATAGCAGGGTCCACTACCTCCCACATCATGCAGCTGCAACACATCACCTTGCCCTCCATCTGAACTATTATTTTCCCTATCTAGCTGTAGTCTACTTAAAAATTAATAACAATAACAGTAAACCTTACCTTTACTTACCAGCTACTCACCAGTGCTGTTGCAGACAGCCTCTGCCTTTTGATGCCGAAGAGGATGATAGAGGTGAATGTTGCCTCGCCCATTACCGCCTAAAGCCCGTTGAGCCAAAACCCAATCACTCTACTGCTCACTCCGCTGCCCACTCCAACGCTGCCCGCTGGTTATGGCGGTCTTCTTTTTAAGCTGCTCACGCGCTACCCACTGACATCATGCGCCTGCACAGTCTTGCCCCACTATTCCCGATTAGAGAGGAAAAAAACACTTAGCTGCTCTGAAGTCCAAAGTTCGCTGAAATGACCCAAAATGAAACCACTGAAGTTTTCTTTCCACTTCTTAAACTGCTCGCACTACCCGCTTATGTCACGCGCCTGTGCAGTCTTGCACCACTATTCCCGATTAGAGAAAAAAAGCACTTAGATGCTCTGAAGTCCGAAGTTCACTGAAACAACCCGAAATGAAACCACCAAAGTTCTTTTTGCTTTTTAAACTTTTCGCGCGCTACCCGCTTACGTCACGTGCCTGCACAGTCTTGCCCCACTTTTCCCGATTAGGGAGAAAAAGAAACACTTAGCTACTCCAAAGTCTGAAGTTTGCTGAAATAACCAGAAACAGTATGCTGGCACACTATGGACATTGGTGAATTTTATTAATGAAACCTGTCTTTGTTGACAAGTTGCTTCCTGTGATATGGGAAGTGGTCTACATTTTCCAGGGTTTCATCATGGACCTTTGTTGTCAGATGGTTGTGTTGTACAGGAGCGCAAGTTGGTAGAGATTCTTTATTTTGTGGATATTATACAACAGTGCACGTTGACAATGACTTAGAGCTTGGCCCCGAACATGCTCATACACAAATTCATTAAGGGAAATGCAGCTTGAAAACTGAAGCTTGACGTTGGTTCTGAGAAGCAGGTGATGTAGGTTGAACAATTTCCTGTTTATCCTGTAGCTCCATTCAGGTAGAAAGCTTATTGGAGATAATCTACAGCAGTGTGGTAGAAAGATGGAGGAAAGTGTTGGGGCAATGATGCAGTCTTGATAGACAGTCGGCACTGTTATGTGGCCTGTTATGGACCAGTTGATTAAGCTCACATCTTGCATATCATCATGTAGCAGATGCAAGATACAGACAAATTCCTGTGGGGAGCTGAATTTGAGAAGGATGCTTCATAGTCTCTCTCAATTGATGAAGTCAAAGCATTTGATACAATAAATGGTAAGACCCTAGAAAATATTGAGCGCCTTTGTGTCCATGGATCCCTGTAGCTAGCAGCACATGGGATAATTTGGTTAAGAAGGGGATACTTGCTTTCATGAGCTGAGGCACAGAACATAAGAGTAGGGAGGTTAAGGTACACCTATATAAAAAATGGTTAGGCCATAGTGTAGTTCTCATTGCCAGCCTACAAGAAAGATATGATTGCATTGAAAGAGGGTGCAGAAGAGATTCACCAGGGCATTGCTTGGGACATGCATGGACATGGTGGGCTGACTCCATGTCCCTATGATTTTGTAAGGTCAAAAAGGGCATGGTGGTTAATGCTGCTCCCTGTATTTCTCTTGGAGTCACATGATGAAGTTCATGTCAATTGTGCCTCTTGATGGATGAAATCCACACTGCGATTCGGGAAGTAGCTCTTTGGCCACAGTAAGGAAGCAGTTGAGGAGAACCCTGTTATTGACTTTCCTGGGGCAGACACCAAGGAGTCCTTTTTGTAATTACCACAATCAGATTTGTCTAATTTCTTGAAGATAATCACCTGCTTCTCCATGGCATGTCCTCCTCTTCCCAGACATGGAAGATGAGGTGGTGAATTTGTGACTGTATTTCCTCGCAAGTTTTAGAACTACAGCAGGGAAACTGTCTTTTCCCATGGTCTTGTTTTCCAATTGAATTTGGTTTTTCAACCTTGTTGGTCTGGGATAGCAGTGAGGCTGGTTTATTAAATCAAGGATACTCATGTCAAGGAATTCTTATAGAGTCAAGAGACGCATGGCAGGCCCTTTAGTCCATTGAGTACGTGCCAACCATCAAGCACCCTTTTGCATTAACACTAATTCCAATTTTTTACTCTTCTTATTCCCATTCATCCCCTCCACCAGATTCTGACACTTATCTGCACACTAGGGGCAATTTACAGTGGCCAATTAATCTATCAACCTTCAGGTCTTTGGGACGTGGGAAGAAAGCATAAGAAATACAAAAAACCAATTTGGTCACCAGGCAAATGTGCAACCTCCATGCTGACAGCACCAGAGATCAGAATTGAACTTGGATCCCTAGGGCTGTGAGGTAACAGCTCTACTAGCTGCATGACTGTGCCACACTCAGAAGTGTTCCTCTCAGTGGGCATTGACTGCCTTTCTATCATTGATAAGCTTACCTGTGCTCTTGGCTCTCAGCAGGGCAGACCCTTGGGTGACTGGGCCACAGACGGTCTTAATGAAGATTAAGATTCTGTGCACATAGCATACATCAGTGAGTTGCTGACTCTCCTAACTCTTTCTACTACCATCTGTTCTTAAGGTTGCAGGTTTTCTTTTGGACCTCAGTTTATAAATGCCTTTAAACCTTATTTTCCCACAAGGAGCAGTACAGTTTCCTTGTGATTCTGATTATTAGCTGTTGGATTTGCTGGTCATTCTTGTCAAATCAGTCTTGGCGCTTTCCAGTTGAGAAGCACAGGTGCCAAATTATGAGAGACGTCAGGGCATTCCAGGCACTATGGACACTCTGTGACTCCTATTGGTTGTAGATTACCTCTGAGGTTGTCTCTGAAGTGCCTTCTGAGAAGTACTATCTTTGGTGGGGTTCACAAGATAAGGGAGCAGAAGCAGGCCATTCGGCCCATCGAGTCTGCTCCAAGGAAAAGGGGAAAAAGAAATGAGAAATGCGAAAGGAGAAATTGCACTCAAAATGGTTGGCCCATACCTAAGTAAAGTACTAACAGTGAAAAAGTAAAAGCCATGATAGAGAAGACATCTCTTTTTGTGTGTATACTCTGTGGTACATCATACCTCCCTTAAAATTTACCAATATGCTTTTATTAAGGTTTAACATGTTAGGCATGCAGTCCCATAAATAATTCTATAAATATAAGTTAAGAACATTTAATATTAATATCAGTTCTGAGGAAAGGTCCCTGACCTGAAACATTAACCAGTTCCTCTTTCCACAGATGTTGCTTCACTGATTGAGTTCTTCCAACGTTTCTGTTTTTACTTAATATTACTACCCGGCATTAAAAGTTATAAAGTCTCCCATACAGCAATCTACATTGTATTTTAAAACTACTTCTCATGCTGATTTATTGTGTTACGATAATAAGGAAACAATTTTTCAAAGTTTGCTTAGAAATTCATTCTCTCAACAATGCATTGCACTCTTCCTCTGAAATTCATTCCAAATTCAATCACAAACATTCAAAGGCCCCAATTACATTGACAGGTGAATGTGTGGTGGGGTCTGCTAGTCTAGATGGATGCCAGTGACAAGAGAGCCCCTACGCCATGCTGGCCATGCCAAAGTACAGGGAGCCAAAGCTGTGCTGGAAGAAACAGGAATGACTAGGCGGTGGACAGGCACAGGAGATCCATCCTAATTTAATGACACTAATCATATTAAAACCTCAACATGCATTGCATTAAAATACTTGCATCAGAAAGGGTTTCCACACAAATGAGAAAATCATGTGATTTACTAATTCTGTGAAATTGTATATCATGGCTGCTCCTTTCAACATATGTCCTCATTAAACCAGGACTACAAGAGACAGCTGAGATATACACAATTCAAATCAAGATCTCACATATACAATATTATAACAAAAAGGACCTATGGATTTTCTGGCATTGAGCATTTTTAAAGAACATCAGCAAAAGAAATCCTGCACATTTTTCGTGAGGTGTGATGTCCCTTTAAAAGATCACTTATTCTCTTAAATAGAATTATGTGAACTTCACCCCAAGCGTGATGTTACTTCCCATTTAAATGTCAGTTCACTGGCATAGAATTCTGAAATCTTAGTTCTTTGTAAACAATGAAGTTTGAAAAATAAATCATTTGTATCTGTTCATCCAAGATCATTTTAAATACTTAAACCTATAATCAGAGGTAGCAATACATCTCAATGATTTTCTTTTAACTTACCTGTTATAGTGATGGACAGATTTGTACTGTGTACAGTGAACTTTTCACTGTTATTTTTGGCTGCAAGGTACAGTGTATAATACTGTATAATTCCATTGGGTGTTGATGGTGGAAGAAAGGATATTATAACATCCAGAGGAGCAATAAATATATATGTGATATTTTCTGGTGCACCATCAGGAACTGTAAATAAATAATTTTAAAAAACAGATTTAAAACATTATTCAGCCATGCAAGGCCAAGATACATGAGTTTTATATTAAATGAAGCATAAACTGCTGGAAATAGTCAATAGAGAAAGAGTTGAAGTTTCAAACCTAAAGAATACAAAGTTGCAACTTCACCTTCATGATCTAAAGTTTTAATTGTTTCTGTATCTTGCTTGACCTGCTGAATATTTCCAGCATTTGTTTTATTCTATTTTCTTGGCTTGATTATCAGCCCCTGGAGTATTTTATATTCACAGCATATTATACTTGCTGTATACACATCAATAAGTGCAAAATAGCATTGTAAAGATAGTAGAATATACATTTATTGATACTGCAGGAATTCCACTGGATTGATAGCATCTACTGTCACCTGAGAGTGCTTGCCATAACAGAGATTCTGGCATTGGCTTCTTTCAGTTTTTTTTAATCCAAATTAGGGAAATAAACTAGCAGATTTCCTGTTCCTAATGATTACTATGTCTTCTGCCTGGAAATGCCTGCACCAGTCAATCAACCTAGAAAATGATCAATCCAAGTTGTTACGAAAATTTAGTCACTGTTTTCCTTCCACCCACCAGAAGACCCATTTGGGTCTGCTAACTGTCTTTGCCACATGTGAAGCACCTCAGAAAAAGAACTGCACCTTTATCTTCAGGGGTTAAGGCCTGATTCTGGGCAGGACCCTCAGGTGATGCCTCTGTTCACCATGTTTGACTGATTTCATTCCAAATCCTGACCAGGAGCTTAGAAGTGACCACTTCTGACTTATAGAGCATTCACTTCTGACTCCATTCTCCTTACATCAATGGCTTTATGGGAAGAAAAAGTTGCTTCCTCTTAATGTCATCAAACAAATTTTAGAAGTTGTGATTATGTTAATCATGATGTGGTGTTCCTCTGACAATACTGAAAAATATAATTGAAAGTCATTGTCACAAGAAAAAAGACTTGTGAGCAGTATTACTGCTACCAGTAAAGGGGAAACAAGAAATCCAAAGACTAAGTAGGCGCTGAATTCTAACAACTAACGAGTCTTTATTGCAGATTTAGATAAATGCTACTTGAACACAAAGTTAAAATCCCTTCCCCATTGAAGTCAGGTCAATTCCACTGAACAATGGTAACCCAATTAAATAATACTCATGAACAGGCAACTTCTGTTGACACTGACCAATATCTGAAAAACCCAGATGTAAACAGTAATCCTATTGCATTAATTCTTCAGTGGGTCAATGTTAATACCACATAAAAAACACAATTGGAAAAGATATTTCACTCTGCTGTTGTTATTACCAACCAGAAATCAATCCAAAATATATTAGCACTGTTATGGCCATTAGTGATATCCACTATCAAGACTTAAGATGAAAGGCTAAATGCAAAGTTGAATGAACCATCGAGGCCAGTGAATAAGCATAGAATGAGTTGGTCATGTGATGAATGCAGTTTCAGAATGAATGAAACAAAGAATTAAAGCAAAGCATTTTTTTCTTATATCAAATAAGAGCTCTCACATCCTGCAATAAGGTTCTATGAAGTGAACACTTTAAACCCTACAATACAACAAATTTAATTACCAGAACATAAGTAAATTTACTCATCCCTTGTGAAATATACAGAAAGCTGTATATTATTTTCTCTTATGCACATCAATGTGCCACCTTCTGAAGTCTGCTCAGAATATTAGTTGCTGCATTTCCATTTTAATATACTGTACTGTGCAATCAGCAACAGTAACCAGGTACTAGAAAAATTTATGAAGATTTCACTTATGTTAGGACATCTTATTGCTGATGATTTGAATGGAGTGGGAGACATTCCAGAAGTTTGCTGTGTAGAATAAAATAATGCCATTGGTATTCAGTGGTGGGTTCCATGAAACTGCTACTTCAGTGGAACTAATGCACTTGCAGATCACATTAAAGCACAGACTACTAGAAGCTGTAAGGAAATTGAGAAAAGAGTCGGAACATTTTCAACCGGAAAGATTATGGAATGAGTATTTTGCTAGGTTATTGTTAACCCTTTGCTCTCACTGTAAATGAAAAAGCAGGCCCCATTAAAATGAATAACTCTTGAGTGAAAGTTTCCTGGTTGAGCAAACAGTTAAAGGCATATCAACTTGCACCACAGATGGCTTTTTACTGGATCAAAATTGTAACCCAGCTGCAAAAAACACGTTTGATGTATTTTCCTGGTAACAGCAGTGGCCTTCCACTTTTTTTGGCAAAAATCTAAACTCTTAATAGCCAAGTGCCATCTTAGTAGTACAGAACAGTACTTACTGCCTTGTTCCGTCAACAAAAGCGCAGTTAATGATGTTTGATTCCCATGGCCATACTTGGTATATGCTTTCACAGAGATGTTATAAGGGGAAAATGACTTTAAGTTTTCTAGGTAAATGTTAGTTGCTGTACTGTTCAGTACAAAGGTATCAGTATAATTGGCATACATGATTTCATAGTATATAATAATTCCATTAGGTCTCTCTGGAATTGACCAGCTCAAGTGAACGGATGTTGCTGCTATATTATTGAAGGTTAAGTTTTCAGGAGGTGTCTCTGGTTCTGTGTGGCACAACAAAAAACATAAATGTGCTTTTCAAAGATCGTTTTGGAAGTATAATACTTAATCACTGGACTGAATATTTAAATTGAATTAACATAAAAAAGAGAAGAAATCCACAGATTAGACTAAGAATGAATCCATAACTTAAATTTTAAATAGCTGCACAGTAAGTTTGGAATATTTGTCATGAACTTTCAATCTGAACCTCTCAAAACAGTAGCAATATCACAATGTGTTGGAAGAGGAAAATTTCCATTGGTAGATTGGGTTCCTTTTTATTATTTTTCTTTATTGTTACATTGGTTTATTGGAATGAAAGATGTCATTGTTAAATAGATTTTACCATTTTTGACAAAAAGGATGAATTGAAATCTCCCTTTATAAGTTTGGGTCAAACATCTCACAGGCATAGCCAACTTACTTCAATCCACTTGTTCTACCTTTAAGGGAGGAAAGACTGGGGGACAGTCCAGAAATTACAGGAAGAAATGTTTGCAATACCATATGGAGCCGCTATAATTCTCAGGAAGTTCCAATCTATAATTCTTAGTGGGGAAAATAACCTATGGTAAGCAGATAAACACAAATATAAAGCATTACCCAGATTTATGGCACTGAATGTAAGTAATCTAACAATGGAATTTTTTTTGCCACAGAATTTCATTAACTTCAAAACTTTTCATAGCATTATAGAATTGTTGTCCCACAAAAGGACATTTAGCCCATGTCCATAGCAGCTCATTATAGAGCAACTGCATTCTCATACTCTCTCCCCGTAGCCCTAAAGGTCACTCACCTCAAGTGCTCATCCAATTCTTTTTTAAAATCCTTGAATAATCCTTTACTATCATTACTGATCACTACTATTCTGCGTGACAAAGTTTTACATCACACCTCCATTTTATCCTTAGCACAAATTTTAAACCTGTGCCCTCTGATCCTTAAACCATCTGTTAATGGGAACAGCTTCCCTTTGTTTCCTCTATTTAAACATGACCTTGTTCAGTTCTATCAAATCTCCTCTCAGCCTTCTCTACTCCAAGAAGAACAACCCCAAGCTCTTCAGTCTAACCTTACAGCTGAAATCCTTCATCTCTGAAATCATACTCATAAATCCTTTCTGCATCATCTCGTACTGTGTTAAGAGAATCGAATGCAGTATTCTGGTGTTTTGTACAGATCCTTTGCTTTTGTACTCTACATTTCTATTTATAAATCCTAGGATCCCATATGCTTTATCAACCATTCTTTCTTACCATCTTCGAGAGTCCGTATAAAAACATCATCTTCTCCAGAAACGGCACTTTCCCCTACAGAAGTAGATGCTGTCACTCTCATTTTATATTTTGTGAATTTTTTCAAACCTACAAATTTATAAGGGAAAAAACTTAGACTTCATTACACCAATCTGTATAAATTCTGAGATGAATACAGTGAAATTATCCCTATACAGTGCACATGTGAGATTAGTTGTAAAGGGTCAGGTACAGCAGTCAAGGCCAGAATCATACAGTGAACTAAGCTGCATACTCTCATATGTGAACTCTCACACATTACATAGAGATTTACAGCACTAATAGCTGTCTTTAAAATGCCTGGAGGCAGCGAGCAGCAGCATTCCCTTTCTATTAAAAATACCCTTATTTTCCATGCTAATTTCAGGATCTTGGAAACTCCCACTGATAACCACAAACTGACTATCAGTATCAGTTATATGATGCTCTCAAATGCAATGAAAATCACTCCATTAGCAAGGAATTACCCAGCAACTTTATTTAAATAAGATCTGAATGAAACAATGCCATTTAGTTGTGCTACCACCATCCAATGATCTGCATCTAGTTTATGAATGTCAAGTTATGAAGGGACTCGAAGCACAGACCTCCATCCCTTTGGCTGCCTATTACTGAAAAGAGACTTGCAGCTCAAGCTCAGGGCCATTTTTACTGTGGTAAACTTCAAACTCTGTTTTTCCAGCATTTAGACCTTAGACTTTTAACAATAGTATTTTATGATGTATATCGCAACTTGATAATTTGTCTTTATAATCATCCTGATTAATAACTTCCTGAAGATTTAGTTAGTCCCCAAAAAATGTCATCTTTACGTTTAAACTTATTTACTTTTTTGAAATACCTGTTAGAGTAATGTTGTTGCTCATCACAATTCTTTGGAATGCCTCAGTTGTGCCTTTCTCCATAGCATAGAGTGTGTAATGAGTTATTATGCCATTAGGTATAGCAGGTGGATCCCATGATATTAGTATTGATGTAGAAGTGAGATTTTTATAAGTTATATTCCGTACTGAACTTGGTACTATAATATCAAGAAGAAAGGCTCAGTCAATTTTAAAGAATCCAAAACATTATTTTAACTTCCAGAACAAACATCATGGTTTCCTTAGTAACATACCATATTGTTGCGTCTTTAAAGAAATACTGCTTGGTGGTCCTTCTCCAACAATAGTGAATGCTGACACTCTGATAATGTAATCAGTATAGGGTACAAGTTCTCTTACAACATATGACAGCTGCTCAGATGAAGGGTCAATGACCTGCAGGCTGATTTCACTCTCTGCATTATGTAGAAAAAGAACAACTTCACCACCTCAATTTCTCATATTTAATAAAATTCAGAAAAGTTAGTTCTTGAAAACAAAATAAGCAGGGAAGAACGTGGAAAGAATAATAAGGAGCCAAGAGAAAGAAATGCAGTAATAAATGTCATTCATAGAAAGAAACACCGTTTAAGGAACTTTTGAAATCCCCTCACAGATATTTAACAATAGTAATTGGTTTTAAATGAAATACAATTTAGGGATTATTACAGAAAATAAAATTAGTTAAATGCTTTTTAATAATCCAGAAACCTATAATTATTTCTTAAATCTTGCTCTTATTTTAGAAAAGATAAAATTTTACTCATGCTGTTAAATATACATTCAATAGAAAATATTTTGTTGACTCTGAAGAGCAAGTGTATATAGTAATTACATCACCATGTCACTGGGTCATCCCCACCTGTTATAGCCACATACTGGAGCTGTGACCTATTTACCTTTGGTGATATTTTGAAGGCCATTAGGCAGAAGCCTCCACAGAGGAAGAAATGGTGAAGGACTTGGAGGCAGGGAAATTCCACCTGCCTTGACAACTGGAATAACTGATCTTCTATGCAACATTGATCTCAGCTTGAAATTCATGCTGACTGTAGAAAGAGAGTCAAGGGGCCCCATGGGGCCGACTGTTGTTTGTTTAGTAAAGGATGTAGTGGAGTCAGCAGCAGGCATTGAGTTCATTGTACTAGAGAGTGCTGTTTTATTATAAGTTAGCGGGGAAGAAAATATCTGCTTGTGTGATGTTAGTTGATCAGGCAGAGATGCGGCCAAGCTTTTCTCACGGATAGTAGATGTCCCAGATAGATCTGAACTAACAGTGATTAGTTTCTCAATTGGTGAAGTAGATGAAGTCACTGGAGGTTCTAAAGACGGGGATTCAGAAAACAGTTCAGCGGAGCCTTCATCTATGTCTGTAATAATGATTGCATCATTTTCTGATGTCAACGTATAGGAATCTGTTACCAACGTACCAGGGTATATTGATTCAGTCGAGTTTTTAATTTCCTAGATCAAAAAAGAAGCTGCATTAATTTACCTTGTAGATGATTTATATTTTAATTAGAATTTAAATAGTGTGATGTACACACAGTAATCAAAATAATATTAATTGTAGTACTGCTGTCAGAATTAAGTTTAGCCCATCCAACTTCTAGTCTTCATTTGATTACCAAAGTGTCACCTTCAACTATGATTTGATTTCTACTGAGAATCAATTTTAAAAACAGAGGAAGCAGCACCCTGCAAAGTTAATGGAAGGAGGAGTTGAATCCAGAACATTCACAAAGTGGTGAGGACTGCCTCCCAATTATAATCAATCACAGCCTTTGTCTTGATTAGGCACAGTATTGTTAGGAATTTGGGCTTCTTTTTCTGTTGTCATAGCTGATTTTCCTTCCTTGCTCATTATCTTGCATTGGTTAACACTCATTGCTAATTGCTACACCTCAATCTACCCGACATCACTACTACCCTTATTTGTTATGTTGCCTACAATGTACAAAAAGTATGTCTCAAAAAGGATGCCAAGCCAAGGAATGAGAAATTGAATGAGGTAGTGTTGAACCTGCTTTAAAAGATGGGTTTTTAAGAAAGAAAAACTTAGTTGGGGGGGGTGGGAGGAGCAGAGAGCTTCGTCACAGAGTTTCATAGATAGTTAAGATGTGGTTGACAGTGGTTGGACAGAGAG
>JARFYF010000029.1:30719598-30731489 GCA_030265395.1 Rhina ancylostomus | reverse complement strand
ACTTTTATAATGTTATAAATACAGTTGCGCACAAGCAAATTTGTAACCAATGCAAAGAGGTAATTTCTCTTTTGCGGTTTGGTACAAGTTAGTAAATTCATCTCTGCCTTAAGTGTATGAACAATGTACAGGGACATGAAATAGTTATCAGTGGAGGGAACTGATATAGGCTGGACAACATCCTGGTTCTGCCCAGGTCTGAATATAAGGAATCAGGCAAAATCAATGACATGAGAAAAGTTGTGAATGGAAACAATTACTTCTGTCTTCTGAGTAGAGATTAAGAGTCATCTCATGTTGAATGTTGGATACCTGCACAGAGGCAGTAGAAGTTGGGTTAGAGTGGGCAGTAGTGAAGGGATTTGCTGAAGACATTGAGTGGTGCATCAATGGCAGCCATATGGAAGCTCACAAGACTCAACATGCATATGAAAGGTTCAAGAATGAAAACACAGGGATTCCAGAGGATGGTGTAGGTTTGGGAAGGGAAGGGAAGTGATCACTGAAGGTGCCCTTGCCAACTGAACAAAGAGAAAGCCATTCCATACATACTTGAACAACTAAAAAGCTTGGGAGAACACAGGTATATTTGGCCAATACAAAGGCTGTAAAGTGTTCAGATGAAAGGGGGTAGGGATGACCCAGCATGTTCATAGTTGCAGGGAATATAATTTTAATATCTGTGTTAAAGCCACTTTGGCACTCAGAGAGTCAGTAAGTTAAACTGAAGTGATTCTGGTAGACAAGACTTCTTTCTAAAATAGAAAAATTTAGCTACCGACAGAAAACCTTGGCATACTTTGAAACTTTCAAAAACCAAATGATTATATTTATAAACTCACGGGTTCGCATTTTTCTGAACAGTTAACTATTGACACTTCCATTGAAGGGGATTCTGTGGCTGGATCTGCATGCTGGAAACAACTTGCTATGTAACATCGATCACCTTCAAGGTGCTGAAATAGTGACTGGCCAGGTTTTAGTGCAGTGACGCCTTGGAAGAGACAGACATCAGCTTTTCCTGAAACAATTAAATGCATAATCTAATTAATAATTACAGATGCATTCTCATTAGAATTATTCAGTGAAAACAATGTGAATTATGGGTATTCTTTTGCAAAATTAAGGTTTTAGCAAAGTACTGTTTAACTTAATAAAGAACTGTGAATGAATATAAATGAAATGCCAATGAAATATAAACTTTATAAAGAGGGAGATGTTTGTCTTTGTTCAGCAGTGCCAAATAGGCACTGATGATGCTCAGCCCTCGATATTCGGTCCAGTGTCACTGGAACTATATGTCCGGATGTGTATAATAAGTACCAGTGCAAATGACCCAGGGCAAATTTCTCCCCTACAGACTCCTTGTTTGTACACAATATAATTGAAACTGCTTCAAAGCAATACATTTTAGCTACATGCATGAAAAATTAATTTATACCATGAACCTATTTAATAATGATGCATGGCTTTAATTCATTTTTATGAAGATGGTATCTCATAACAATTTCATGGAAATAGTTCCAAAAGTTGAGTTAAAGGAAAACAGGAATCAGTAGTGGCACTCTATTCTCCTCTGGAATCTGGGTTCAAATCTGGACTAAGCAGATGGAATGAAATATATTTTCTGAATATGCAGCAAGAGTCATTAAAAAAATGAGTCTGTGACACTTCAGAGTCATCCACAAGTCAACAACACAGGAAAACCCAGAATATAAAATATAAAACTGTTAAGCAACAGTTTAAAAGCTATATTGAAAGTTAGTGAAAGAAAATAGGTCTGCTCTTAGATGAAATATTGAAACTAGAGTCCTTTGGGCTTTCCAGCAGACTACCAGGGTAACATTAATGAGAGTTGACCAGAGTGGTCACAAGCTATATTTCAGGTACCAGTCTTGCACTGCAGTGCTGGAGTGATCCTGCAGGGCAAGGGCCTCCATCTGCATTTACATGGCATCCATCTGTCCCTACAAAGCTTTGAGATAAAAGAAAAAGGAATACAGGCCTTCCCTGAATTACAAATGCCTGACTTATAGACACCCACAAATACGAACAAGCTCGCAAAAATATTATTAAATTCAAACAAGAAGTAGTGTTGAAAAGAAATGTTTACATGTATCTTTCCTGCATTAATTGGACACTATTGTCTCTTAAGAACACAGGCTACCAGTTTCATTACTGGAAGTCATTTAAGAGCGTTCCTTTGGAAACTGACAAGCTATCACCTCTATTGATGCTTGTGCAGCAATACTCTATTAAACGGTGTAACATCCACTGATACTTCAAGCCCATTGAAACCATCCATTGAGCACGAGACATCCTATTTCTGTACTATTGCAACTGGGGAGCACAAAACAATAATTAAATGTTCATGAAAATTGGTGATGCATATTTGTCAGGATATTGCAAGCTCAGTGCAGCAACCAGGGATATATTTCTCCTCGATCATATGTAAAATCAACCAAAGAGAACACAGCTAGCATATTTAGGAAGTTATGACTGAATACCGTACTTTGATGAACAGAAAACTGCTTCAATTTTGGTTAACCAACAAACTTCAAAAATAAGAACAAATTATGACAAAATCCAAAAGCCAGTTTGCAATTCATTTTAAAATGAATATCGAATATGTTGGCCCTTTCAATAAATATTCACAAACAGATGTACAGGCTTGCTGTGTGAATATTTGGCATCCAGCAAGAGCTTACAATGCTAACAGCTGCTAAAGTTCAGGAAATCTACAGGGAACTTACTGCAGATGGAACGAGTACAGCCACAGACATCTTGAAAGCCTAGGTCCTCTGTTAGAACTTCCCCCTGGTATTTCAACAAGACAGTAAATTACTCATAAGTCACAAGCAAGGGGACATAGCACCAAAATAAGGAACCAGTCATTTAAAACTGAGGTGCATAAAAATTTCCTTTCTCATCAGGCAGTGAATCTCTGCAATTCTCTGCCCCCAAGGGTGGTGGAGGCCAGAGCTTTGGAAATAGATAAATATTTGAAAGGTCAAGGTGATGAGCATTATGAAAGTAGTACAAAAGAGGAGTTAAGGCCAGCATAGATTAACCATAATCGTATTGAATGGAAAGGCAGGCTTGAGAGGCCTAATGGTCGACTCCTGCTCTTATTTTCTTGTATTCACATATTCACTGAAAGGAAAACCAACTTTGTTCATTTGCAAGAACAGAAATAGTAAAAAGAAACACAGATAGACTGCAGCACTCTCATGATATTTTTGGTTGCATAAATTACCATAAAAATAAAGTCAAACATACACCCCGAGCCTGATACAATACCAATGTTGCTTTTGAGCATTTAATGGTCATGCTAAATATTTTCTGCCCTAAACAAAAAGTAGCTGAAGCACAATAGCTTTTAATAGCTAATGAACTTTTTTTTAAATTAAAGTGCTCGAAATCTAAAATAAAAACAGTAAACACTGGGAACAGGTCACGTAGCATCTATAGAAAGAGACACAGCTAATGTTCCAGGTCAAATGAAGGGTCTATGACGCCAAACGTTAACTCTTGCTTCTCCTTCCAGAATCATTGTCTCCTGCATCATAAATATCTGTGATTCTCTGAACTATACTTGCGTTGATAACAAAAGCAAGCGGTGTTAATTTATTCTGGGAGCTAATCAGAGATTTCCAGTATTTCTGCATATGTCATCCTTTTAAGGTCTAAATATAGTCATTTTAAAAGGATATTTTGGAGTCAATCTTTTACGTTCTTAACTGGTTTGTTCTAATGACAGACTAGATTGCAATACACTAATTCATGTTGCATAATTAACTTACCACTTTACACGTCTTAATAGTAGTGTTTTCACAGCTGCAATCTGCAAGACAAGAGAATAATTAACAGAGAGATTTGATCTAAAAATAATTAAGTTATAAATAATTCATCTCATAGTTACCACACTGCCAATCAGGACAGCAGGCCACTGAAACATGTCTCTTCACTAGTTTCATTCCAACTGCACAGGTCTTGTCAGGAGGGGGACACAAATTTTCATCGCAGACTGCAGTTAAGAAGAAATTAAGAAATACAAAAAATTATTAAATTATTTGAATTGAAAAGGGTAGATATACCAGATCGTTGCTCAATTCAAGTGGTGTGTACTATTTTCTCTTAAAACTGCTGGATAAAATAAATTAAACCAAAACAAAGGAGCCAAAACTGTTATAGTATTTATCTACATCCATTAAAACTCTAATTTCTTTTGTTGACAATCCTATAGAGGGAGTAGATAGTAATTTTATTTTATTCTTTCAATGGGATATGGGCATTGCTATCAAGGTGAGTATTTAATGCCTATCCCTTGTTACTCTAGAGGAAATGATGGTGAACCATCAGCCTAAAACATACTGCTCCAGATGCTGCAGCCAGGTCCAGAATTGTGAGGTTTAGAGAGATCCAGGATGTTGACCCAGGGATAATGAAGCAGCAGCAATATACTTCCAAGTCAGAATGCTGTGTGTCTTGAGGAGGATTTGAAAGTTATGGATTATCCATGCACTTTTTCAGAGACTGTGAAGTGCCATTATGCTTGGATGGGTGCATACTGAAGCCATGAGCAGAGGCAAAAAGGATGGCAGAAATGAAGAGGCATCAGGAAAAAATCTCACAATGGGGAAAGATCATTCATAAACTCAGCTGAAGAAAGGGAATTTCAGAAATACAGACACAGATACCAGATGTTAGCAGTCAATCACACCCCTCCATTGATTCCTAATACCTACCATCATCCTTGTCTTTTTTCCCATCATTTTGCATATAACTAACAAAGCACATACATTAACTCACTCCACTGAGTATCTCTAGAACTGAAAGGTCATGCATTTCAGGAAAGATTGAGCACAGACTACAGCTCATTTCCCTGGAAATGTTCTGAAAGAGGTCAAAAAGATTGTGGAAGGATAGAGAAGAGGTAGAGAAAAGGTGGAAAAGATGTTTCCATAGAACAGTACAGCGCAGTATGGACCCTTTGGCCCATGATGTTGTGCTGACCTATATAAACCTTATCCACATTCAATTTATCCCTTCATTCCTTCTCAACATACACATTTTAAGAAACATTCTACGGCTTCAGATAAAATAATTGCTTCCCCCATGCATTTTGGAAACTTTTGTGAATAGATTACCTTTACAATCTGACCTTCTTCCTACCAATGCTTGGTATTGTAACATAGAAAATCAGAAACCAGGAGAAGATTTAATTCTATTAATAATTATTCTATCTTGAAAATGCAAAAGCTGATAGTTTAATTCAATTCTGGATAATCGTAATGTTAAGAAAGAAATGTAGCAGAAAAAGTCTTTAAAATTTTTAGTACATATCAAGGAAGATTCTTCCCAAAGGTGGCAAGTTATTTTATTCATCATCCTGTATGTCCAAGAATACCAACTGAACGTTATACGAATTGCTCAGCAAACAGAAATAGCAAAGTTGATATTTCACTCACCGCAATGGTAGAGCGGACAGCAACGATCGACAGTGTTGAGATCTACTGCAAGAACATCTCCTTCATTGCATGTAGGAATTGGGTCAATGCATGACTCGCACACTACAAAATTGGAAAGACAATTTTGAAATTTACAGTAAATAACTCACTAACCGCCTTAATATAAAGTAGGGTATTGTGCTAACCACTATAGCCAACCATAACAGCACAGAAGATGTAATTTTAAAAACTATCTGATGAAAGAAATTATTTCTTATAAAAGTTATAATATACAAGTCTGTAGCTATAATATGTAACTGCTAGTGTCATTTCCCCCCCAATATGAATCAACATTTTCTATAAAGTTCAAAATAATTCCCACAGAAAACTGTTAATTGCATTGATCAATTAAGGCACTTTAAAAAATTGTTATTGGACTTCCTTTCCAGTCTCACCTCCTTCACATCATGCTTGGTACTATGGAAATCAATTCCTACAGAAGTGCTTCTTATGAAGGATCCTGGGCCTGAAATATTAACAGTCTCCCTTTCCACAGATACTGTCTGACCTGCTGAGTTTTTCCAGCAGTTTGTTTTTATTTATGCTTGCTATTGTGAAAGGCAAAATCATAACTGGTGGAGGATTTCAGTCTGACTTGTAAATGGAAAGATTTTCAATATGCAAGTCATAATATTCTAAAGTTGAAAGAGAACTACATCAAGCTTATAATAAAAACATATATTGTGGTATATCATGCTTGTTATGAGTTTAGTCAGATAGAATAATGTGAAATTAAAGATCCTTCTCTTAGTTGGAATCACAAGAGAAAAGAATTTTTCTACAACTATCTACAATTCCAGCAGATATACATCAAGGAGGGATAAAATACTGGCTGTAGCACTCCCCCTGCACCTTGCCAGTACCAGAAATGTAAGGGAGGGCCAAAGTACTTCTTGTCTTTCAAAGCGAACAATAAAATATGATAGGTTCCTATTAGACAATCCATCATGTTGTACAGTATAAATGGGTAATAGTCCCATGACAAGCCATCTGATTCACATAACGTGGAATACCTCAGTTCACAACATAAGTATATCCATACATGGAGACTATCCTTCTGTTATAAAACATGCTTCCAGTGCAAAAACAACAAACTGGGATAACATTAACTCACCGCACTGAAATGAGAAACAGCAAGAATCACCTATTCGCACTTCAACAAGAAACTGGTCCTCCCTGCATACTGGTGGTGAACTGGTTGGACATGCCAGAGGATCACATTCTGTGTTTTAACATCAAAATTAACAACACTATAGTACATTTAAAAACATGGCAAGAAATACTTATTTAGATATATTATAGCAATGTAAAGTATATTCAATTAAGAAAATAAAGAAAACAATGGCAAATTTGCAAAGTTAAATTTGTTGCAAGTGGCTATATCATTCTTGTTTAACCCATTACTTTATGCGATAATAGGTATACACTCTGGAAAAGTGTCTAGAAAAAATACTGCTCGTTTTTATTCAATATTTTTAAACATATGAAATCTTCATTAGGGAATGCTTCCTGTCAAATGTTACTTATGATTATGCATTGATCAACAAATGTTTACCTGACTTTTGTTTTATTCCATTGGGTTGAAGAGAAGAAAAATCAGGCAAGACATTCAAAAAGCACTGATTCACAACTATTAGATTTCTGTCTACTTACAAAGCGGAAATGATTTCCTACATTTCTTAAACATCAATCTGTGTTGTAAGTTTCTGTAAACTTACCACATCGGTACTCAGGACAGCAGGAGATGGCACTGTAGCCTATCATCAGTTTATCTCCATTTTCACATGTCAGCACATCACTTCCACAAATAGTCAAATTACATTCTGAAGAAAATGCAAGTGGTTAAAAATCTTTCAATCTTTCATACTTGATATTTTTTCAAAAATATTTACAAGTAATAAATATAGTACACAATCAGATATTTACAAAAAGCCAAATTATAAAATCATTTATTAACATTTAATTTATTTAATTCTGAGATATCATTGTCATTGAAGGGAGCAGAAGGCTGATTTATTCCCCAAGAGAAAAATTAAAACAGATGCTAGCAATTCTTTTTCAGAGTTGGGCCTCGGGGAAGACCCAGCCAATGCTTTGACTCAATTGACAAGATTATCAGAATAATAAGAGGAATTGCCTTCAGTTTGTGGCAGTATAAAACATTCCTCTCTTTAAATTTTCTCC
Source organism: Rhina ancylostomus (assembly GCA_030265395.1). Classification (NCBI taxonomy): domain Eukaryota; kingdom Metazoa; phylum Chordata; class Chondrichthyes; order Rhinopristiformes; family Rhinidae; genus Rhina; species Rhina ancylostomus. The sequence goes on along the minus strand of JARFYF010000029.1, from coordinate 30,723,795 downwards.
CATCCTGCAAGTTCTAGCACCTAGGACAAGGAAAACATGGAAGCAACGATACCTGTATGTTCTCCTGCAAGTCATACAACATCCTATCTTGGAAATATATTGCTGATGCTGTGGCTGGAAGTCTCTACTTAACTACACAATACCTTCAATATATGGATGGCAGTGGTTCATGAAAAACAGACAATTGAACACTTATTTCTAAAAACAGAACTATGCTATTTGATGCTAATTACACATACCACAAATCTTCTTTGGACAGCATGCTCCCTCTTCAATTACATCAATAATTAACTCTCCTTCTCTTTCACAGATTGGTGATGGTACTTCACTACATTCAGGTTCTATGGCGGTGATGGTTCCATTATCCAAGCACTTGTACATACAGCACCCTTTATGAGATCCATTCCAGGTCTCACCTGCTGATCGTGGTTGGCCTTCATTGTCTGTGCAAGCTGGAAAAAAAATAGGAACTTAAATAGTTAAAGTCAACTCTCAAGCTCAGATCACATGATTTTCCATGCTTTAAACTAATGTCAAATGTAATTCATGCATTCATTTATGAGTTTAATTTTCTCTCTGGTACAGTTACATGCACTAGTTTGTTCAAAATATATCAGTCATCTTAATAGAAACTAAGGCATTCACTTTCCTGTAATTTACCTTTATTACAGACAAGGGATCTGTGAAATACGTCATGATGCACACTAAATTCACTTCTGTATTAGAATTAAACTAAGTCAGATACAATTGCCAATTTGGTGATTAGCCCAAGTCCTGAAAAATAACCTTAGGTTACAGATGAATCATTTTTATTTTTTAATGAGTGTAAACTGCTATGATCACTAACCACATTTTTCTTCGGTAACACAGTAGTTGGAATCTGGTTGGTGAAGCACAGTTCCTCGTGGACAGACACAACTCTCACTGATGAATGAGCAAGTGGGGTCATGTTCCAAATAGAAGTCCTTATTCTGACACATTTTGCTTTCACAAGCTGGCACACAAGGTTGGTATTCCATGCCAACAGGGCAGCTAAGTGCTGTTGGTACAACAGTGGAATAAATTAATGCAAAAATATAGTTTTAAAAATGTAGACTTGAAGCAATCACATTAAAATTTGACATTTTACTTAAGAATATATCATAAATCAAAATTCTATGTATTGCCGTTCATCAAATCCAATGGCAAATGTATACTATTAAGATGATTCCTGTTAAAAATATCTCTAAAAATTTTATGCATTTCAAGTTCATTCAAAATTGTATTTATGATTCTTTATCACAAAAGTCTTAGCAAAATGTTTTGTGCTATAATGATATATTTAATGATGTACTTATTAATGCCCTTGTGTCATATTTCTGCTTATACCACCACAAAAAGAGCCATGGCTTCACTTACAGTGACAACGAGTTAAAGTAACTCTTGAATGGTTCAATCCAATGGAACAGTAAAGGCAGGGAAGAGTAGTTTGATACTCAAGAAAAGTATGAACAGGAATAATTTAGACAATAAAAGCTTGCTTGGAAATTGCAATAAACACTCATGCTTAATCTGAGTGCAGTTATCTACAAAGAACATATTCTTAGGAGAATATAGTAGAGAGTTTGGTTGAAAGGCTTGGCAGCATTTCTTTGAATGGAGAAATCAATCTTCCACTTCCAGAGTATAGAAAAATGTAAATACATTGGTAATCAGTTTGGAGAGAAAGCCTACCCTAGATTTGGGGTAAATGTGCTACCAGGCAAACAGAATCAGGTTAGAAATGGTAAAGCAAGGCTGCTGATTGGAATAATTTGGTATTACTTAATTACTTTTCTTAACATTATTGGATCAAGAGGAGACTTAATTTCAACTTTCATTAAATACATTCACTTAGTTTCAGCAAAACTACATAAAAATCCTTACTATTATAATGACATTGATAAAATAACATGAAATAGCTGGAATTAACTCTGCTCTAACATTTTCTTCATTTCATTTTGTATGCAAATCTAGGAAGATTTGTTTAAAAACGAATTCTGTCCAAACAGAACAAAAAGATTAGGCACTGTAGTTTCATGATGATTATTTTATAATAATTAATGATAATAGTAAGTTGGTAGATATAAATACTTACGACAAAATTCTGGAGTTCTCCATGGAATACAAACATTGTATTTATTACAAGCGGCTGCATATAAAGCCAAAGCATCACACTGATGTGTCACATAGTGAAAATCTCTAATCCAGAGCTCACAAAATATTTCTGGAGTGACCTTAATATGAACAAGACAGTTATGAACAAGAACATGAGCAAATAATGGAACCTTTATATCCATTGCCTCATCGCCTAATGAATGCTCCTCCATATAATTATTTTATAACAATTTAGTTTATAAATTTAAAATAAATCTCAAAATCAATTTTCATGGAAATCAAAATAAAATTCCAAATGTTAGAAATCTGCAATAAAAGTAGAAAACAATGGAAGCACTCAGCAGGTCAAGTAAAATTTGTGGAAGAAGATTTAGTGTTTCAGGATGTTGATGAAGGGTGAAGGGTCTTCAACCTGAAACATTAATACAATCCCCCTTTCTGACAGATGCTGCCTGACCTGCTGAGTGTTTCCAGCATTTTTGGTTTTTATTTCAATTACTTTGCCATTGTTTTGTAACATCTGAAGGTAGAATTGCTTGAAAATAAATCATATTAGAAAGTAAATACCTACCCAAGCAATTTCAGACTGAAAATTTATATTGTAAAGTGTTCATGATTGCAAAGATGATTGATAGCTACTTAATGCCCTGAGAGTTTATAAAACTGGTTTCCTGATGCATTTTCTGATTATTGTAGAAGTCTTTTAATTTGCTCTCCTACATTAAAACATGTTGTACTATTAAATCTTACCACTTGAACGCACTTCACAAAATTAAATAAGGTCAAACTATAAAGGGGCAATGAAAAAACAATTGTTAATGTTTCATATTTACATGAGTACAGTTCCATATATTTTTTAGCATACAACTATTAACAATACATAATTCAAAAATGGGATGGGGATTTTCTCTACTTACATGCTGATGACATAGGATCCAAGGATTCTGATTCAACATTTCAAAACAAGCAGTACAGTTACCAGTGGTGCAATTCTGTTTTCGGCATCGAAAACAATCCCTCTCTAGTCCAGATGTTTCAACCATCCAGCTTTCAAGAAAAAGTCCGATGTTTTCCACTTCTGTAACAAAGGTCCCATTTGGCAGCTTGAGGTCATCAGCAGGGCTACCATTGCAGCAGCCTGGAGCAAACAGACATTGATCGGCTCATAGTATTTGCAATAACATTACCAATTTTACAACTACTTTCTTATAGTCAGCTAATTGAAGTTGATATCCCACTTGTGTGCATTGCCCAGAACATTGAACAAACCAACATCTTCCAATGAATGTTAAAAAAAATATGGTTTCAGTGTTGGAATTATAAACTACTGAATATAATAGAATTATTATTTATAACATCATATATTTGTGCAATTTTGTGTGTGGCAATTCATTAACCAACCAAGTTTAGAATACCAGTATTGTGTGTATTCTATACATTCAGGCCAGAAAGTCACAGGTTATAATTTTTAGCTTGTGCTGAGTTAACCAAATGCAGCCAGTGTGTTAATTGTACATGTTTCATTTGACTTTGCAAAGCTCAGCTCAGACAAAATCTACCAAAGTTTGCTCTCTTTGTCAAAATTTAGGGAATTTCACTGGATCTCACATGCATCAAAAAATTATTATTGGACGGCAACACTCTGACTGAGATTCACTCTGAGAGGAAATATTCTCATCACATGTGAAGTATGAGCATTTCTATAAACTATTAGAGAGTTGTCAGTTTGCATACAATCATAACCCCCAAATTGTCAAAGACTTCAAGAGAAAGGGGAAAGACAATGGTGTACGAAGGTGGGGTGAGTAGAAATGGGCATGCTCCTCTGTCATAATTAGGACTCGCGCATATGCTGATAAATATATTTATGGTCCACACACCCTTCCAAAAGCAGTTAGAATTAAATTATTATGTATTCTCCCATGTAGACAACGTGACTAAATTTGTAATTGTTCCTCGATAATTTCTAGCTGTACCCTGCTTCAAAGCAAAAGAATTGATTTTATTATTGTGGATTATTGCGCACAATTTTGGTCCCCTCATTTAAGAATGAATACCTTG
>JARFYF010000029.1:30690172-30701662 GCA_030265395.1 Rhina ancylostomus | reverse complement strand
ACAGCTCTCCACCATGCTGGAGTTGTATTGCAGGAAGTCATCCTTTTCCCAACTTAACACTTGACTACAGAGCACTCAATATCATTTTGGAAGGTGACACCCAAGTTATTTTGCCACTCTGAGCATCGCTGTGCTCTTAAACACTTATATAAAATCCTTCGCTTTAATCTTATTTTCATTACATTCTTTCATTTTTAATTTTCATATACATGATTAGGAATAGAAAAAAATAATTGTATTTCTGTATAAATGTATATTTTTAAAATTTTGTATTTGTATCTCTGTTCTTATTTATCCTTTGTGGTGTGACTATAACCTTATTCTCTAATTTTTCTTGTTTGACTTGAAAGTAATGGTCAACAGAGGCTGTAGATTTCTCCACTGTCCTCAACAGAGTTGCTCTATGCCCAGCTCATATTCCTGCTCTTACCAGTACCTTAGCCCTCTCATTTGTAATATCACCACTATACAATGGTCCATGTGGTGACATCTATAAGATTCAGAGGTGATAAGAATGACAAAAAGGAAAATTTCCACTTACAATTTTTGATAATGTGTCAGAATGTCGCTGTGTTTCTAAAAAGATTAGTGAGGCACAAATGAAAGAAGATTGAAGTATCTAAATGTGCTCATGTTCATGTGTTGTTCATGTTCTGGACTTGAAACTGTCTGCAAATTACCTCAGGAACATTTTTTTTGACATTAATACAAAGACAAGTGAAAGGGCAAGAGCAGAGGTAACATGATAACATGGAACCTGCCATTAGGTTTCCTATCACCATATTGTTGTTACAACACAAGAATTCACATGGAATCTATAAAACTAGCAAATGATTTGTATTAACTAAAAGCTAGAGTTTCTAAACAATACATTTTAGGATAACAATGCAGCCAAAACCATATAAGATCACATTCAAGAAATATTTTCCCTTTAAAAATGCTTTATAAAAGTTTAAATATTGAAGCCTGATGAAATTGTACAACACCAACTTACTGAATAGTTACAATTCTGTTTGGATAATGCATTTGATAAGTGTACTTCCCAATTAAATAGGAAACATAACATTGTACAGCCAAAGTAAAAACCATTGCACAAAAGATCCACAAAGTATGATTGCTCAGCAATTTTATTACTATAAAAATATGAACTTTCAGAAACAGACACTGAAATATTTTCCTTATCCTACTATGTAGACAGCTGTGCCAGTTAGAAGATATGGTTACAGGCTACTTCCGTGAACAGCACAACCTTTTCCCCTTTAGAGTATTAACTGACTCTTTATATGCAGAGGGTCATGGGTAAAAATCAAGGGCTAAATGTATGCTGCAAAACAGCCTTGAAGAGAGCATTGTTCTGATAGCTTTTGGTTGGCTCTCTTTGAGTAGTTTTAGTTTCAGCACAATATCCCTGACTTGCAAGGCATCTCCTTTTACATTCCAGTGCGTCAGGATTATTTAGTTGCTTTTGTACCATAGAAAATACATAGTCTAATGAAAGCTCCACAGTAAGAAAGCAAAGGGGCCCAGTCTTGTATTTTATGTGGCAATATCTATTTGCCATATGTGAATCCAGCAGTTATTTTATCACCTCTATTATGCAGCAAGTGGAACTAAATGTTATTTATAAAAGATTGGAAAAGAAGAACATGGGTAACAATGTCTGCACCCACTTGTTTCCCACAGAGATGGTATGTAAAAATAATTTGAAGAGATCACAACTGACAAGAACACTCAAAATACATATTAACTGAAATGTCTTGTGTATTATTTTGTGTTTCTTGTGATAAATGACAATTAAGATAGATATATTATTTCTATTCACCCATCAGAAGCCATTTTCATTGACCAGAATGTTAGGTATGTCTAAGGCATCCAACACCAAGGGAGATATCATGATCTGGAATTCTAACCTTAGCCAGAAGTTAAAGCCTAACAAAGACTGGATCATATATATTTCTGTTTCTCACCTCACATTTCAATTTTGTGAAGATTGGTTTCCATGTAACATGGCTACTTACAAACAAGCAAAATAATATTTATATAAGGAAATTAAACTGAAGATCATTTGGGCATTGATACAAGCCAAAATATAATTTAAAAAATTTAAGATAGGAGTTTTGCTGGTTGCTCTGAAAGTGCAGGTCAAAATAATTAAGTTGCTAACATTTCAACCTTAGCAATACTAAGCTCCAACCCACATGCAGATTTGGAATGAAGTAATCTATACATTATACTTTCAAGGAAAAATTTAGGTGAATTGCATTAAAAAGGAACGTTAGTACAATATATGTTTGTGATTCACTCCAGGTTGTATGGATTTGTATTTCCACTTCACAAAGCACCACAGATATATGATTTTCTTTTTAATAAGTGGTTTTCCAGATGCAATTCATGCTTTTTATTTGTAAAACGAGAAACTACTAAAGATACATTTGATGTGATTGCTTCATTACATTATTGTTCAGTGCACTGAATGCAATTATTAGCTGCATGCACCAAAATTAACAGTAGGATGTGATATGACAAACATTGATTTAATATACCAGTATATTATCTTTTAGAAGCTTCAATAGTTGATTCATGTATTAAAGTTGAGGCTTTGTAACATACAAGAGTTGACCTGGTAATTCAAAGTACTGTGTGATATGACACCTGGTTGAATAGATTAGTGTTGAAGTAATTGATATCAGACATGTAGCATGGTGGGGTCACTGCAGTCAGCTTCAGCATTCCTCCACCAGCTTTTCTGCTTCTGATCCATAGCCATTCTTACATCAGCCAGAAAGTAGGCAAATGTGAATGTTCAAACCTGTTTTTAACTAATACAATAGCACTTCTTGCATTCAGCTTGCTTAGACGAAGAATTGTATGTATGCTATGGTATCATAAGCAGCCAATCTTAGCATTAAAATAACAAAAGGAAAAGGTTGTTTTGATTGTACAAAACCAGCATTGAGTAGCCTATATTTTAATGTAAATGTAATGAGTGAAATATTACTGGGAATTATGATACTGACAAGGAGGACAAATATTAGACATATTTTCAAGGCATTCATGGAGGAAACTCCAAAGAGCAATTTTATTTATGGCAAAGAGACAAAACAATTAAGTGTCCTGGTGTTCCCTGAAAACATTTAACTCAAGGTATGGTAACTCTATTCCAAAAAAAAATCTTAAAACGTTGGAACATTTTCTACAGACAAGGTTCTCCCATCAGCCTTAGCCTGTCAAGCACATTCATTTAGTTTTAGGAAGCAGTATGGGCTTTTGGTCACTTACCTTCAATTCTGAAGCTGCTTGAGAGTTTAAATGATTCTGAATACTCATATTGAACTACTTTAACAGCTGATGGTGTGAGTGAGATGAAATATCCCTTCCTGCTGTATAATTCAAAGGTACTATAGCCTGAGATCCAGTTGTTCCGGTGATGAATGAATGAAGCAGCTTTTGGGAAATGTTGGTTGTCTTCCCATTGCTTTAAACGTAGATTATCACTTTCACCAATGTGTAGGAAGTAATTTGGTCTTTCAGCAGACTCAAGGGAAACAACAGGCAATGCTGTAAGATTACAACAATATATAAATCAATTTTTGGCTTCTCAACCATAAAATTAGGTTAAAGGTGTTCAAAATACCGTGCAAAAATAGTTTATGTTCAGGACAGAAATGTAAATATCCTACAGCTAAGATACCATTATACATTTAATGTTAATATAAAAATTGACAATAGTATTTGTTTTCCCTGGGGCTCCATGCAAGTACAATAATGCAAAATATGTATGATAACCAAGTACATACGTATCACTTACATAGAAGGAAACCTTTCAAAACTGTTTTATCAATTTGGTTCAGCGATGCAACAAAGCATTCAAAAACCTTTCTTCGATCCAATCTTCTTTCCTGTTTCTCATTCTGTGTACACCATCTGATATAGATAAATTACCAACAGCTGCCAAATGAACATTTACAAATGGTCCTGGGATCATCATTACATTAGAGAAATTAAGTTCATGACTCTAAGCCAGAAATGATGAGAAGCAAAACTTCTTTATTTCAACGGTCTCACTTGATTTTATTAATGCTTACTCCAGTCAAACGCTGAGCCATTCAAATTTCAAAATTTAATTCTTTTTAACAAAACTGTTTATCTTCATTTTGCTGTTCATTGACAATGTAAAAGCTAGCCTATTTAAGATTGACCTTTACAGTTTCCCTCAGAAATGTTTCTCATCAACAAAATAAATAAAATTATATCTATATTACAGTTGATACAATGTTTTTACATTTGACGCCCCAGTATGATGGGTATTATTTTTTAAGATGGGACACAATAATAAAGTCCTGCAAAAAATGTGAAAAAGAAAACAGTTTATTTCAATACCATGTTCTCAGGTTGTCATTTTCCTGACATCATAAGCCAACTAAAAGCCTGTTGGCCACAAAATTTAACTAAATTAAAAAAGTAAAGCAAGTGGATATATGGCCTTTTTTTAGTATGTTCTTGGCTCCACTTAATCTTATGAACTTTTTCCCATTTGTTAATAATGAGATTATAGAAATAATGTAACAAAACTGCTTTGGAATCCATGGTTTGTCATATCTGTGCAATACAAGAATGCCCAGATTTCATTCTTTAAGGTAGAAACCATTGCTGCTGTATCTCTCGCCTAAAGAGGATCTTCCATCCCTTTGTCTGCATCTATGGTGCATCGCTTCAGGTTTCTTCAGTTGATGAAGAAAGAATTAACTTCACCTGGTCAATATCCAATGACTCAACTGCAAAGTGCACAAACTTATATGAGGATCAAGTTCAACAGTCAAAAGCCTGTCAATACAAGGCTAATATACGAGGTGTATCCTTTGGATAAGCTTTCACATTGGGCATGAAACAATAGCAAAACCCATTGTTTCCAAGACAGAAGGTAAGGAAACTACCTCTGATCCAAAGTTGCCATTACATCAATTCTGAGTAAAGACATGTTGGTAGTTCTTGGAGGAGAGAAATTTTGTAGGTGAAAGGGGTATTACATTTGAATTATTTCTCTCAGATTCTAAACAATTTCAATTCCAATCCAGAAAATTTGAGAACATTCGAAGTTCCAATTTTCAGGATCACTGTAAGTTTAGAGAAATGAACCTCACTATTGTTTTTTGGATTTTTAATCGTGATATTTGTGTTCTCTACTTTACTCTTGTCAAGCACAGGGCAAATTTATGAGGAAATTGGCAACTTTACTTTGAATGGGATAGAGGAATCTTGTTCATGGAGAGCACTCCTCCGAACTCTTGCAATGCAGACACAAAGACAGAGGATGCCTGATGGGAATGAGTTATACTACTTCCTTCTGATTACATCTGGCCAGACAAGCAGAGGTCTGCATACAAGTGCTTTCATTAATGAGCTGCACTTTATTTTATGATATACAACTACCAGTTAAATCTTTACCGAGAGCTGAGGAGCAGTTGACTCTGAAATCATGCAAGGAGATTGAATTTAAATCATTTTCAGTCTACCATTTTCAGTCTTTTACAAGGCCTCTTGAAGGATAAGGTTAGAAGGGACTCAAGGTGGAAGATATCAGTTTCCATGACCTGTATGGATTTAATAGGGAAATCATTTTCCATGTCATGATTCCTGAAATCTTCAAATTCTCCTACCACCACATAAATTGGATTCCACAGCAAATAATGTCCTTCATAGGTCTAGGCAAAGTATGTAACAGAGGTGCAAGTATGTAACTGAGGCTAAGTAACACTCAGCAGATTCTAGTAAGTGCTAATGAGAATTCTGCAGCACACCTCAGAGACTGTGGATGCCACAAAGCACCTGACATACAATTAATTACTTTTGTTTTATAAGTTGCCAAGTTGCACATGAGGAAATGGTTAGTGGTTAATTTGCTTTTGGTTGTGTGAATTGATGGATAAACATTGACAGGCCTCTGTGAGAACTCACTGCTGTTTTTCAGCATGCACACTGGGACATTTTATATCTTGCTCAACATTCAGAACATTCTTGGTTCAACACCTATTGAAGAGGTGGTACTTCTGAAAAAGTACCACTCCTTAGAATGAGGCAAGAGGCTGCATCACAAAAGAGGTGCATTTAAAAATGCTTTAATTACATGGAAGATTGTTGTAATCAATAATACTGCAACTGCCAAGTTATCAACTCTCTTTTTAACCGTCACCTTTAAAAGTAAAAACTGTAGAGTAATTCTTTGCTAAGAGGATATACTGGAGTCTGCGTGATTCACTTATATAGTGATACAAATCTGAAAGAATTAGTTTAAGGTGACACAACATGCCCAGAACAGACCGAGATACGTTTGCCTTTTCTGTGTTGTCCAAACCAGTAGTGATGGACTTTTTATATTTGACTTAACGAACTATAATTCTTAAATATTGACAGTTGATTGTGAATAGAACAAACTCTTATGGGAAGGAAATCCTCTGAGGCTGATAGCCCACATATCTTAAGGTATTGCTGAAAATCAAAAGAACTGCAGATGTTGGACATCGAGAATAAAAACAGAAAATACTGGAAACACTGAACGGGGTTAGGCTGTGAACATGGAAGTGAGAATGGCTGAGCAAAAACGCCTCACTTAGAGGTTTTCCAGTATTTTACTTTTTTATTTATTACAGCTATTGCTAATAGGACAAAAGGTAGGAAATGGACAACACCATCTGGAACAAACTGAAGAACATGGATGAATTGTGGCCATTGATGCCTAGTGATCCAATATAATGACCCACAAATGGACTTCCCAAACATTTTTATTCATAGGGACTTAAAATAAAAGACTATTCTGCCTTGTTGAATACCTATACAGAAACAAAGGCAATATATTTCACAGGAAGTGTGCAAAATCCTATGATCATCCATTGTACTTTTATAGATTGAATTTTAAAAAAATTCTCACTTGAGTGTTTTGCCTTGTACAGTCCAGGTGTAATCATGAAATTCATTAAATTGTTCTCTCCAGCATTGTTTATTTGCAAGGGTATAATGTCCTCATTTATCCTGTTGCTTGCAATAACTGTATCATTCCACAAGTAGCTGAAAAGCATATATGGTCCTTCTCCAAGATCTGAAATGATTCAAGAATAACTTGAAATTTTACACCACAATATTTTTGGTGAAACTAAGTGCAAGAAAATAATGAATTCAGAATATTATTTTCCTCTGGTCTCCCACCCAAGGTAACAGGACTAGCTTCTTTCTATGTTCCCTCTTTAAGCTGTTCCATTCTTGGATGGAGTAATTCATAAAGGCATGGCAGGAAGGCCCTAAAATCTCTTGGGCCAGAAAAGACCTATGCTCAGTGCCCCCAGCTTTCATCTCACCCTAATCTGTCACCTGTTCAGTAAAAGCAGAGGAATTAAACATGTTGATAGGCATTGTAATGGTCCTTGGTTTGGGAAAATGGGTCACCATTAGCAAGAGCTATCAAACAGCGAAAAGGAAAAGAAAATTTGTTTTCCAAGTATTTGTGACAAGTACACCATATAAAATACCACTGATATAAAGTAAGAATGGTGTTTAATGCTTAAAAGGGAGAATTACTGTATCCACTTACAAAACTGGCATAAATCAGAATGTTACTACTCAAAAAGGACACAATGAGGTGATTTTCCCTCCTCAATGTCTGTCTGTAAAACATTGCATGGATGGAGTGGACAATTAAAAAAACAGAACCAGCCTGATTTTCCTTCCACCAGTTTAAAACTTACTTTAAAAACTCTCCACATTTAAACACTGAATCACCGAGCTATTCAATTCTGAAAACCCACACTTTGATATCTGGTATGTTCTGAATTTTACACAGGTAACAGACTAGATGCTGAAATAACCATGTGTTTCTACATTTGGAGGTGTTTTTCATGTAAAGCAAGACATCACAACCTGTGTAACACTGTGGAGAAATGCCTTATGCACTAAGGAGGAGCAAAAACAAAAGTAGAGAGGATTGGAAGAGCCAAGAGACAGGCAGAATTGGGCTTTAAGGTGGGTGCTGAAAACAAGCAATGTGGAATCGACAAAGGAAATTCAGTAAATCATTAAAAGAAATTCATACTTTTCACTGAAATTTGAAAGATTCCTAAATGTATTTAAATAGGCATAAAAATGTACATACCTTGATTGTAATATTCACAGTCAAAAGCTGAAAGATGTCAAGAATATAGAATAAGTAAAAATCATTCTAAACACTGATGCTGCAATTAAATATTTGTTTCCTTTTAAGCTGCTTTGTCTCTTTTGTGTCTATGTTCAAGTTAAAGGTCAACATGTCTTATTAACACAAGAATTCCAATAAATATTATCATTACTCCAATCTACATACAATCTTCTTTGATTAAACTATAGGCTATGCAACAAATTTTAACCACAAGTTCACTGATTTATATTCGGTTTTATGGTGCGTGACTTTAGAGATAGCACACAGCTGACTTCATGAAAATATGCTGTAAGTAGAAACAGATCTATCTAAACAATTTCTATGCGCTAAGTTGGAGGTAATATGGTATATATATTTTTGATTAAAGTTACTCTCCCCATAGGTCATGTTGGCTGAAATCCCAAGCTTCTGATCTTTTGATTTTTGCACATCCTACAAGTCAAATCAAGAGAAATTTTTCACTTGTTCTCCCATTTCCAAGAATTAAAAACTTAAGAAGAAAAATTTTTCTGTGTGCCATTACGCATGTGCCATATCTAACATACTGTATATCTGATAATACTCACGGCAAACGTTAGGTGACCTCCAATTGACTGCCACTCCTTTTTGACAGCATTTGTGTGCATAAGCTGCAACACTGGTACAAAAGCATTCACAGTCCCCACCACGGTTACAGTTACACGTGTCGGTGAGACAATTCTTGTAAAACCAGGTGACGTCAACCTGGATAAAAACCCCAAAACCTTTATTACTCACACAGATTATTAAAACAAAGTCAATCTTAAGTCAAAGTGAATTCTGAATACTTTAAAATTTAAAAAATATGCACAAGATTTTTAAGAGCACAAATCATTGTATGGCACAGGACTGCCATCTAGGGGACGTTGGATAACTATTATTTACTGAATCAAATAATACAAATCATTTCAATGTCCTATTTAAATAGCAGTTATGAAAAAAAATGCTCTAAATAGAAAGGAGATTAGAGATTCAGCAGTGGGGAACCCTTTGTTTACATTACAATATCTTACAGCCTTGAAATGCTCATCCCAGTGGTGTTACTGAGAGTCCACAGAGTACAGGAAACCATGTGCAAGATGGCTTTCAAGATAGAGCAACAGTGAAGCTTCAACCATTCATTCAAGGGTATTAGCAGATTACCAGTCAGTTGATTTCTTATTTTTTTTAATGCACTATGCAGCTAAACTTTTCATTAATCTTGGCCTGACCAAGACAACTAGGATGCCTGTACAGCAGCAGGAATAACCAATGGGAAAAGGTGGGAAATGTTGCAGGCCAGCTTGTCTGATTTCAAAATTAGGTAAGTGATAATTCAGGTGCAATGTGGTGGTATCCATAGAAACCTTACACATTTATACCAACCCCCTCAGATAACGCATCATTGGCCTCGTAATAGTGGGTGTGAGCATTGAACCTTAGATCATACTGGCATTGAGTGCTGGCATCATTGATGAGAATGATACCTACACTCCATAGATTAAATTAGGAAAGGTTTCACAACCTAAGAAAGACGGAAGAGTTGTTAGTGAAGTTTTCATGATATGAAGAGAAGCTAATAGAATAGGTGGAGGGAAACTATTTCAGTGAATTGGGGAGTCAAGGACTAGGAGAATAGACATTTTAGGATATAGAAACTTGGAGCTCTCTCTTCCAACAGAAACTGATGCTAGGTCCATTGCTCATTTTAAATCAGCAACTGATACATTTTTGTCAACTAAAGAATTAAAGGATATTTGGAAAGGAGGAATATGTGGACCTAGGTCACACACTAACCATGATCTTATTGAATGGTGGTAAAGGTTTGAGTGGATAAATGCCCTATTCATGTGTTCCAATGTATTCCTCTGAAATGATGAGATTTCCAAACATACCTACCGTAAAGACACACACAGCGGAGGAGGTGCCAGATTTCCCTGCCTCCCCCATCCAAAATCCACCCCCTAAACCCCCACCTTTCCAGGACTGGGGACCCCATTGAGCAAAACCACAAAAATGGCTCAGGCCTTCCCCGATGCAATCTAAAGTATGAACTGCAAAAAAGAAAAAGGAGATAAAAACAGTAAATACTGGAACCATACAGCTTTCTGTGGACAGAGAAACAGGGTTAACATTTCAGATTGATGACATTTCATCATAGATGCTGCCTGACCTATTAGGTACTTTAAACATTATCAGGTTTCCAGCATCTGTGGGATTTCTTTTTTGCTTTTTTTTTATATAGGGAGATAGTACTTAACCGCAAAGTAATGCTGAAGTCAAGGCAAAAATGCCAAGACTGAGGTGGGTAAAAGCAATAAAACCCTCATACTTACCACATTATGACAAGGAGCAAAAACTTCACTGTATAGAATAGCACATTCTCTCTTTGCAAATGGCTGCCTGATTAAGTCTGCTTCACATGGCCGGGTGATACCATTTCTACTCACACACTTGAATAAAATAATAAGAGGGTAAAATATTAATATTTGAATTATTAACCTTGAATAGTGATTAATTAATTAGCTATTATAAGTAATATGATTGATACCATTTCAAAGGGGAATTGGGAGAAGTGCATAAATCATAGTCAATTAGATATCATTTGTCTCTAACTTGCTTACTGATTGTGATGAACAAATTTGCCAGTGCATGTCAGCTCAACCCCAAATCTATGGCAATAATGAAGCTCTGGATAATGAGGCTTGCTCAGCTCAAATCATACCAGCTCTTTCAGCTTTGGAGAACATAAAGCAAAAATGGGAAAGTCAGTGTTATCCTTGGCACACTGAACATAAAGGTGTCTATCAATATTATATCCTCAGCAGCTCTGCCCCCCCCCCACTCTTTCTGTGAGAGTGGGATCCTGTATTCCAAATAATTATTGTTATCTCAAATTTTTGGAATCACTGCGGATCAATTCATCACCATTAGTGAGATCCCTAGACAAACTGCAGACCAGGTTGACCGTTAGGCAGGCTTTGTTTTCTGGATCACATGAAGCTCATGCCAAAGCTTGTGCTTTGTGATAAGCTCAAGGACCATCTGCGCAGCAGAATGCCAAAGTTCTGATATACCAACAAGGTCAAGCAAGATCTCAAGAAATTCAACATTCCCAGTGTTGGATTCAACTGTTTTAATTAGTTTTTTTTAAACATGTATAGTGTTTAATACAACTCCACTGGCTGCACAAGGAATGGCCGCTTACTAGCTTATTGGTTCATCCATCAGGTGAATATGTGGTTTTTTTTCATTGGTTGGTTTGGCCACAAGAATCTAATAGGTTTCCTGATTGGACTATCATTAGCTAA
>JARFYF010000029.1:30643741-30655962 GCA_030265395.1 Rhina ancylostomus | reverse complement strand
TAAAGGATCAAGCAAAATCTACTCCTTTTACAAATGATGCCAAAAACCTTGCTTGCTCTATTTTTTCTTGAATATTCACTTTGTTCAATGGTTTATGAAACTGTGAGAGTGTGTAAGTGTGTTTTAAAAGTCAAAAGCAATAAAATGTAAAACAATAAAATTAACTTACTGCAAGCAGGAAAATCATCTCTCCAGTCTGTTATAGGGTAGCCTGCATGAGAACATGCCCTGGCATACTCCTTTAATGCACGACAATGAGTTTCAGTATCGTCCACCCTGTTCAATGGAACAGTAAGCTTACTTATCATGCAACAACTTAGCATATTAGCTTGCATATTTAACATTGTATTCCGACTAGCAGTATTAAATTTGGTTACAAATTGATTACTTACTTGCACAGATCATTAATACAACTGGCGACATATGAATTAGGCTGAACATTTTCACGACAAGTAAAAAAAGGGAAACCCACTAGAACTTCACATTTTGCAATGATATCCTGAATTAAATTGAAAAGAACCACACTGAATAAATATTCTGCAATATTCTTCAAAAACAATTATACAGAAATTGTTATAAACTTTATACCACCTAGTTGTCAAGTCAAATGGTATGATCAGACTGCAACTGTTGATTGTAAAATGTAAAGCAAATCAGCATGCAGTGCTAAATTCTTTCTTACATGTTTAAGATTTTTTTATTTGAATAAGATTAAAGCATTCCATTTGTTAATTCAATCATATACTAATAACATGTAGAGCCTTACTTTGTCAATTTGTGCCTGGTTGGCTTGGTAGGCAGGGGTCATGCTGTAGGTGCATAATCTTAAAATCAGAACCAAGGTCAATTGGGTCAATTGAAATTTCAAGTCAAAATTCAATATATCTTTGTCAAACAATGGTATGAATGAATTTCAGATAAAGCAGACTGGATGTGGTCTAATTCAATGGTGGAACATGTTCAAAGAGCTGAATAGCTTCATCCATTTTCCACGTCAGAAGGTTTGATCCTCACAAGCCAAAAATCACACTGTCTATCAAATTAACTCTAAGCCTTTCTGTTACAATGAATCTAATACAGTACTTAAGTCTCTTCATAACTCTAGCTTTCTATTTCGGAGTCATCCCAATAAATCTATATTGGTCTCATAAAGAACATATAATGTTCTTTCCACAGTAGAAACTCCACAGTATTATCTAAGCCCAATGCTGGAATTGAACTATAAACTACAGAATCATGGATATTTAAAATACACAAGACAAACAAGCAATTAGATACAATATTGCAATGCAGTATGAATGTGCAATTAATTCTTATTCAGGATTGCAGAGGTCCTGGGCATTTATAATGGTGAAGTAATTCAGAAGGCACTAACATTAATTGCTGCTCCTTTGTACCGGCATGGGCTAGGGAAATCAAATGGAACAGATTCACATGGGGAATCAAAGGGAGATTGTGACATCCAACTGTTTCCGAAGACTGCAACATCCTCAGTCAGCATACCTGTAGAAATAATAGGTATATTATCATAAGATTAATACAATGTATTACATTTTACTGTGAGAAAGGTCACTGCAAATATTGGTACACTTTTCACTTCCACAACCACAGTCCTAACTTCTGGAAGAAAATTTCATGCACACAAAATAAACCAGTTCTATTAAATCAGAAAGCAAAGTACAAACCATCACAAGTAAAATATGAATAAGCAGAAAAATACTGAACATAAAGATGACCATTTCTCGGCATTATGCTTACAGTACTCTAGCTTTTGATAAAACCTGATGACTCTGTGAACTCTCATGGATCTGTGGACCCTAGTTTGCATATGTCAAGGTTATTTAAGTTTGCTGCCAGCACCTTTCTAGTCTGAGCTTGTAAAGCAATGCAATTACACAAACAACAACTAAATCAAATATCTAGATGTTCAAATAAATCTATAATGTAAAAATAAAATTTATATTTATACAACACAGATTGTTCCACAGCTATACTTTTCTACAATGCCACAGCAGAAGCACTGTTTTTACATTTCTTTCATTTTTATGTGTATTTACATTCAAAAAGACACATGTTAGATCTTCAGGCCATTATCCTAGACATTATCCACCCTCTCAGGCAGGCACAAAAAAATCTCTCGCATAACTCGAAGACAAGCAGGACCTTTCCTCTGTTATCTACAGAACATAGAAAAACTACGGCACAATTCAGGCCCTTCGGCCCACAAAGCTGTGCCAACATTTATTCTTCAACCAACTTAACTAAAATAGATACTGGACACGTACCTCATTATCCTTTAAGGAATACTTCTGCACAGAAAATTTGCACTCACGTTTCTCTGTATTATGATATTGACGACATCCTAAATTCTTCAATTCCTGTGATGGTTTGGAGATGGTCTGAGGGTGTGTATGTCCCATGTAAATGGAAATTCTTTCCTTCCAGATTTCTGCAGATTGGTTGTAATTGTTCTTGTGCTAACCACAGACCTAAGAACATGGTTCTAATCCACCTATCAGGTGATCCATTTAATATTATAGTTTTTCACATCTAAATTCAAACAGCATGTTGCATGGTACTTGTATGAGATACTTATTTCCACCCTGCCTGTGATCACTATTGGATTACTGATATTAGACCAGTTACCAGAATTCTATGGGCTTACACCTAGTAAGAACGAAGTTAAGATTTTAAAATTCTTCATTTTGCACTCAGAGGCAGCATGTTTTACAAGCATTCAAATCTGTGTTCTAATTTAGCTATATCATGATTCAAACTATTTTTAATGGGCTTATACAACCATATAGTAGAACAGCTTGAAAAAAAAAGCCTTTCTATTAATGTTGGATGAAATGTCACCTTGATGCCTGATCTTCAACCATCCCTAAGCTTGAGAGTGCAGGCTTTCTCCTGCACTTTCCCCATATACTGAGATCAAAACCTTAGTCAGTCCATTAGGGTATGCTCTGCCTCAATGCAAAAAGGAAGTACTTACTAGTTGTCCTAATTATATTTTTAAGCAAAAAAACACAATGAATGGAGTTTAAAGATTTGATAAGACTACAAGAATCCTTCTATCACAGATTTCCTTGCAGCCAACTCAAGAACAATCACACATTTAATGTTAATCTTCTGTGAAGGGAGTGTGGATGGAGCTGTGGACATTAAGAAAGGGAGAACATAACTAGCAAGGATTACTTACTATAACTTGCATTGAGGTCATCAGACATATCTCCATTGTAATTACCACACAGACCACAGGGTTTGCCTTTGTGTTCCTCTGTAAGCTTGATATAAACACCAGAGAGCCCATCCCATGCCAAGGAAAATCCAAATGTTGTCTTCACAAGTATGTAATCAGCCAGACGCTCAAAGAATGCATGCCCAATAGTCTGAGGCAAGGGCAATCTAAAAGAAAGATATATAAAAGTTTACAATAAAAGAATAATGAAGCCAATTATGTTTAATGATTAACAGGCACAAGTCCCTTTGAAATTAGAAAATACTCAACTTGTCTAAACTCATGTTTAATAAAATCTACATCTTTTCATTTATACCATAAAACTTGCTTAATAATCCAGTCAATAACATTCACTGATCCCTATACCACCTGATATCAGCCTACTAATGTAATTTAACAGTAGCAGATAGATATTAAATCCAATTATTGAACAACTAATGTCCTTGTGTCCAAGTGAACCATCTAGAAATAATGACTAATTAAGGTCTACTAATGGCCTATCATTAATAATAGATGTCCAATGTTGCTCATGCATAGTATGGAGTACACTTCAATCCTGAGAATCTAGAAGTCATTCAGGATGCTTGCAGCGATAAAATCCTTAAGGTTATATGAGATCCACAAATTGTGGTGGGAACCAAAACTGTTAAGTCCTGGACTGACACACTTAATGAGATAATTTCTGTAGGCTCAATCCTCTTTCTTTAGAACAGGATCAATGATAGTTGAATTTTTGGATTAAATTTTCTGCCTTCCTGAAACTCAGTATGCATTGTGGGGACAAAGTGCAATATTAAATGGATCAGTTGGCATAGTGGATCAGAACCACAACTTTATGGTCTGTTGGAACTTCTGCCTAATCCATACATGGTCCCCCAGATAAGAGGCCGCAGCAAAAACATTTCCAACAGAGATTTTCCTAATTTCTTTTTCCATTGTTGGGTTCCATTGGGCAGCTAATGCACTGAATAAAAGCAGAGCCATCCACACCTCTCCCACCCTCTAGGATGGGATGATCACAGAGGAAATGTAACAAGATTGGGGTTGGAAGGGAAGGCCAAGAAGAAGGGTGTTATAGAAGGCTCGCAGGGTAGGGGATTGGAGGAAAGGGAGAGGGCGATTAATGTCCCATGATAGAATTTCTAGGCAAATATATTACAATGTTTTCAAGTGTCAAATAATGCTATAGCATTAGGCTACTCTATCTGTACTGAAGAAATTAAACAAACATTTAAAAATAAATTGAATCAACAAAACTAGCATCATATAGTGAAATGAAGTTCAAATAACCTGACCCACTTTAACATAATACTTATTGTGACAACATTACTCCTGAAATATTTACCTTTTTAGCCTTTCTATCAATCCATTATCCTGTAACACAAGTGGGTATAACTGAGATTTTCCATGTGAAATAGAGGGAATTCTGTAAATGTTGGGCTTTGTCTCTCTCACCATAACAGAGACAAAAATTGTTCCAAAACTGCAAATATCAGTGGAAGGCCGAGTAATATTTACTTCCATCACTTTTGGCAGATCACAATGGACCTCTCTGTATTAGATGGGACTGCAGACTCTCCAGAGTCTCCAAGAAATCAGAGATAAATGTACTTGTAAACAGAACATAGCAAACAGAACTAGAAGCACCTAAATGCTCCTCAAGCTTCCAATGCAATTCCATGGAGTATGGAATGGGACATTGTGACATAAGCAATTTAGTTATGTAACCAGAAAATGCTGACAAAACTCAACAGGCCTGAAAGCATCCCTGGAAAGAGAAACATTCCCTCAGATCTTGGTTCTGATAAAGGGTGCCAGATCTGAAATGTTAACTGTTTTTCTTTCCACAAATGCTAATAGGCCTGTGGTTATGTTAATGTTTCCAGCATTTTCTGATTTTATTTTAGATTTCCAGCAACTGCAGTTTCTTTGATTTTCATTAAGTGGTTAAGATATCAGACCAATATTCAGAAACCTAACTATTGATCATTGGCCAATGTCTTTCAGAGGAGGGAATTTTCCTCCCTTACCAACTTATTTTATCACATATTTGTACAGTAGAAATTTGTTTGTTTCAAAAAGAGGTTTTTTTTAGTATGAAGTGTACCTGATTCTTCCTTTTGTAACTGAATGACCAAGAATAGTTATTTCCTCTTCATTTGGAAAAAATAAGCTTAAAGTCCTTGAGCAAGAGTAATGTGAAGATGTGCACTCTGCGTTGTTGTGGACCTGAATAAACAGAAAGAAACAAATGAGATAAAAGGCACCTGTGTGGCAAGATAAGTAATTGCTCAGTGGACTCAGTTACATCATACCTCCACCATATACTGAGGCTCCATTGTCCTACAGTCTTTTGCAAGAATATAAGAGCATTTCCCAGGAAAATAAAAATAGAGACCATCGAAAGTTTCAAAATGGTATTGGCCCCATGACTTGCATATTCCTTCTCTATCCTCTCCAAGATTTGGAACTAAAGAAATACAAAATGAAATATTTGATAAGCATTTTTGCTGGGGCTGACAAATGATCTCTGCCCCTATTGTCTGATTTATGCATCCTATTTTATGCAGTGAACAGCTTCCCTGAGTTCAAATAGTTAATTCAGATAACCTATTAAACACACAACTATCAATAAGTAAATTACATGAATCCCATATTTTATATGTAACAAAGTGACATTATTATAACTGGCAAGAAAAATAAATTAATTTTTCTGAATTTAGAAGAAAAGAATGGTTAAAGGAGCCTCTCTTTTGTTTCAGGGAATTGTAAAAGTTCTGATGTTTCTCCAGAACGTATTCTGCACTGACCTGTCTGACAACGACTTCCATTAGCCTGGCGCTCACTGCAGTCACATGCATCATCCCCACTGCAAAAGCCACCATTGAGACAATCACGTGAACAAACACCTGGAAGTCCAAAGAATTGTTCATTTTGCAGAAATAGTCAAGAATACCATAAAATTAAGATAAATACTGACATCCCAAATTCTAAATTGTATCTTGAAAGTGCTTGAAGTGTTTGGCAAGTCAGAAAGCATCTATGTAAGGAGAAACCGAGTAAGGTTTCAGGTCAAAGATCTTTCATCTCATTAAAATTGAGACAATGACACTGTTTCTCCTCCAGAGATGCTGCTTGAACAGTTTAGTGTTTCCAACACTCATTGTTTCTATTTCACTCTTAAAGGATTTGGCATTCTTTCTAAAATGATACCCTGAGCTTAGGAATCCTCAACTGGCAGAAATAGACTCTCATTGTCCACCCCATCAACTCCTTTTAATATCTTCAAAACATCAAACAAATTAAAATATAATCATCTAAATTCCAGGGAATATGAACCTAATTTGCACAATCCCCCTTCATAATTTAACCTTTAGAGTCTAGCACACCTACTCCCTCCAAAGACAATATATTCACAATCCTAAAGTGTGGGGCTCAGAACTGCCCATAGATATTCAGGTGTGGTTTAACCAGGTCTTTGCAAGGCATGAATAAGTGCAACCCCATGAATTTTATTCAAAATATTTAATACATACATAATTAAATAAATGCCAGACTCAGAAGGCAAAGAACTAAGAAATCTATTTCTGGCAAAATGTATGTACATAAGGGATTGAACAGCCTTCTGTGTTATTTGTTTCAATGATTCTATGCCTCTATCATAATATTGTTTCATAGATTCAGAACAGCCAAATGGAGAAAGATTTATAAAATGAAAAAAAATGTTTGACGTTATTTTTCTTTCATATGTGCAACTTGCACATCAGCAATATAATTTCTTATTTAACACCTTTAGTTTCTTCCAAATATACAAGAGTATTTAATGTTGAAGTCACGTAATTGGTTTCACCAAGGCAGATGCACCATCAAAAGGAGAATCTGAGGGGGATCTACTTCACTCAGAGGGTGGTGCGAGTGTGGAATGAGCTGCCAGTGGAAGTGGTGGATGTGGGTTCAATTGTAACATTTAAGAGAAGTTTGGAGAGGTGCATGGATGAGAGAGGTATGGAGGGCTTTGGTCTAGGACTAGGCAGAAAACCAGGCCAGCACAAAGTAGATAGGCTAAAGAGCCTCTTTCTGTGCTGTAGTGTTCTATTTACTAACATTAGTTTTTTTTACTCCAAATTTATTTAGTTAACTCAATTTAAATTTCTCCAAATGCCAAGCTCTAAATGATTAGCCCAGTAATGACTGTGTTGCTATCCATTTTTTTTGCATTGAAATGAATATTAAGTAGTTTAAGGTAATATTTTCCAGACCTGCATTCCTTTCGTGCTTTGCTGATACAGGAGTCATATATCTCCAAGCCACAGTGATTCATGGCTTGCCCAACAATAATCTGAAAGGAGTGTTTCAAGCATGCCAGGTTTCAAAGAAAGGACAAAGCTGTGGCTCTTTTGCCAACTAGCCACTGAAAATTCTGTCATGACTTATGGCTACTATTTAATAGTTTAGTGGCTGAACTGACTAAGGACCCTCAACATCACTAAGGACCCTCATCATCTGAGACACGCCCTCTTCTCGTTACTACCATCCAGTAGCAGGTATTGGAGCCCGAAGACCCACACTCAGCAATTTAGGAACAGCTTCTTCCCCTCCGCCATCAGATTTCTTAACGGTCCATGAACACTATTCTTTTTTTTCTTTATTTTTTTTGCACTATTTACTTATTTTGTAATTTATAGTAATTTAATGTCTTTGCACTGTACTGCTGCCACAAAACAACAAATTTCAGGTCATATAAGTCAGTGATAATAAACCTGATTCTGACATCACAGTTCTGGTCTATTGACCTAATGACATGTTTGAATCCTAGCACAGAAGTTGGGGATTTTGATTCAAAGTTAAAGTTAAAAAAGGGGTTTCACTCTTAGCTCTAGGCTGTTATAAAAACTGTAATGAAGAACAATAACATTGAACAAAAGCCAGTGATAACAGATAACATTCCCAGACTGCAGTGAGTTAGCTAATCTTAGGCATTATGGCATTGAGGGTGTTGCAAAGAACATGAAAACAGTGAAGAAAGGGAGTGGTAAATTGATCAAAAGCTCTTGCCAAAAACCTTCATTGTGGTGAGTGTGCTGCACATATTGCAATGAATATGAAAACAGCTAAGGACGTGGAAAATTGATCACAATTCAGAAGCCTTTGCCAAAGAATCTCACATGCAATAAACTAGTGCAATGAATTAGTTTATGATTTTATTAAACCTCTCTTCCAGCCAAGGGCATTTTTGAACTAAATTGTGAGGTTCCTACAGTTGAACAGAACACAGTTCTCAAGGGTCAAAGAGAAATAAAATAATTTAGACAAGATTATGGGGCACTGGTGAGACCTCATTTGGAATACTGCATGCAGTTTTGGGCCCCTTATCTTAGAGAGGATGTACTGATGTTGGAGAGGGTTCAGAGAAGATTTACGAGGATGATCCCCAGTATGAAAGGGCTTACATACGATGAGCGAGTGTTGGCTCTTGGACTGTATTCATTGGAGTACAGAAGAATGAGAGGGGATCTCATAGAAACATTTCGAATGAATGACGGAATGGACAGAGTAGATGTGGCTAAATTGTTTCCCTTGGTGGGTGAGTCCAGGACAAGAGGGCACAGTCTTAGAATTAGAGGGTACCCATTTAAAACAGATGAGGAGAAATTTCTTTAGCCAGAGGGTCGTGGACCTATGGCATACAGCTGTGGAGGCCTGATCATTGGTGGTGTTTGAGGAGATTGATAGGTATCTAATTAGTCAGGGTGTCAAGGGATATGGGGAAAAGGCCAGGAATTGGGGCCAGATGGGAGAATAGTTTAGCTCATAGTGAAGTGGCGGATAGCCTCGATGGGCCGAATGGCCTGCTTCTGCTCCTTTATCTTGTGAACGGCAGTACAGTAAACTTCCAATAATCCATTATCCAAGTATTCAGGGTTGCTGATGGTTCAGTATCCAGTTCACCAGGGCCCTGGTTCCCATCTGCTCCTTTTAAATCTTCCCATGAACTGAGCAAGTTTGTCATTTTACTGTGTAACATTTCAAAAACGTCAATTCAAGTGTGTTGGAGCAATAATAGAAATAATAACCAATAGTACCAAAAATTATTCATGTGGCACCAAGTCCCGAGGGTGCCAGGTTAATGGAATTTTAATTGAGTGCTCTGCCATAAACAAGGAATTTGTGTACGAGCCAACATCTCTTACACAGTTTTCCCCAGCTTCTCTGGGTACTCAGCACTGACTGAAAAATTCAGTCTGGACAAGTTTCTATCCTTTTGAAGAGCAACTATGAGAATATTTGAGTATTTTGTCAAGTTGAGATTTTGGCTGGGTAGCTTGTACTATTTCTGCCAGAAACAAGCAGAGTATTAGTCATATTGAACAGCTGGGCAAAATTCCATTCTACTCATTACAATAGTTTACGATCAAGTAATAACTACAAATCAAATTTTGATTTCTGCAAGAAGCTTTTCGGTTTACATTTGTGTTACTCTACCACACACGTTACATTCAGTCCAGTACTTACTCTTCAATAATTCCAGCTTCCGGCTTGCATCTGCTAACAACGATTCGGCCTCACTTTGCAACATCTTTGCTTTCTTTTGAGCATCAGAAGCTGAATCTGATTTTTTTTCAATGGTGTCTTCTACAATACCATACTTTTCTTTAAGGACGGTGTCAAGAACCTAGGTTTAAAAACAGTCTTGTTAGGTACAGTGAACATCTCACAATGGATTGGCAACTGCTGGTTACGAGGAACAGCCTGGCTGTGGTAGTTTGGGAAGCCATATTAATTGCTAGCCATTGCCTGTCGAGTGTTATACCCTTTGAAGAAATGATACATGATTTATAAAAGGCACAAAAATACAACGGGAACAATGGATGAACCGTAGATTGCAAAAGAAATTAAGGATGGTATGAAATCAAAGAAAAAGGCTTATAAAGTTGTCAGAAAAGCAGTAAGCCTGAGGATGAGGAGCGTTATAGGATTCAGCAAGAAACTGATAAAAGGAAGGGAAATAGAATGAAAGTAAACTGACCACAGGAACTTCTCCAGGAATGTTTAAAAAATACACTCATTGGCAAGAGCACATGAAGCAGCAACTGGCACAAAGTGAGTGGGGTCTGCAGTGATACTGACAGTGGGGAAGAGGGCTGACCTGTGAGCTCATCACCACATGGGGACCACTTGCAGAATTGGAGGTGACATGGGAGGACATGGTGTTTCAGAAGTGAGGCAGTTGATTGGGACACTGGGCCCGATAAGCATTTCCACTACTATTAAGTTTTAAACAGTTTAAGATAATGACAAGGTGATCAGTAACATCTTTCATGAAGTGGCAACTAACCTAATGAGGTTTTCTATTTGGATTAGATTTTGTGTTAAAAGGCTGTTTTTGTTTTTATAAAAATTACAAGAATGGCAGAGGAGCCACATCCCAGGTGTTGAACGGCCTGCAGCACGTGAAAACTACTAAGCTCCTTCAGTGTTAACGACCCCATCTGCAGGAAATGCCATCAGCTTGACCAGCTTTCAGAGCTTGCTGTATGTACACTAGAATGAGCTTTGTGACTAGCACATTTTCAGAGCTGGTCATCCTATAAGCTTGAAGAAGAAATACAGTCAGACTTATTTGGTGACCACTATGTAATGGAAGGGAGAGAGGCATGCAGATCAGGGAAACCTTGGAGTGCATCTTACTCCAGAATCAGCTTTCCATGTTGAAAAACACTTCCTCTGCGAATCCTTTGGCTATTGCAGTCAGAGTCAAGGGGAAACAGTACGAGACTTGATTCGTAGGGGAATAGGTAGGCACTCCTGCAGCCAAAGACACTGATCCAGAATCTGTGTTGCCTCCTTGGTGCCAGGTTCAAAGATGTCACAGAATAGTTGCAGGGCATTTTTGGTGCTGGGGGTGGAGATTGACTGTCAGAGCTTACAGTTCACATTGTACTAATGATATTCTGGGGTTGTCAAAAAGATTGAGATGGCTATCCTCTGGAGTTTAGAAGAATGAGTACATCCAATTTGAAACAAATAATTCTTGGATGACTTGGGAGGGTGGGTGCAGGAAGTTTTCCTTGGCCAAGGAATCTTGAACTGAAGGTCACCGTCTCAAAGTAAGGAACAGGCCACTTAAAACAAAAGATGAGGTGTAATTCCTTCACAGAAGATGTTGTATCTTTGTAATTCATTACCCCAGAGGACTATGGTGTCTTGATCATTGCTTGCATTTTTCACAGATATCTGGATATTTAAAAGAAATCAAGTAACGTGAAGACAGTACAGGAAAATGTTCAAGAAAGAAGTTCAGCCATATTCCTGTTTTAATGGTGGAGTAGCCTCAAGGGTCTTAACGGATTACTGCTTCTCTTATTTCATGTTCTTTATCACAAGATGGCATTGGTCTTGTATAATGACTTTCCAACCAATCTTTAAAAAGGAGCATTGGGCAGCCCCAGAAAAAAAGGAAAATTGTAAATGCTCAGT
Source organism: Rhina ancylostomus (assembly GCA_030265395.1). Lineage (NCBI taxonomy): Eukaryota > Metazoa > Chordata > Chondrichthyes > Rhinopristiformes > Rhinidae > Rhina > Rhina ancylostomus. The sequence continues at coordinate 30,644,243 of JARFYF010000029.1, read as the reverse complement.
GATTTTGTTAACTATCAGGTTTCTTGAAAAGGAGAAAATAAAAAGTTAAGGACTTCCATCTTTTCAGGACATCCAAAGCACTTTAGAAGGATACCTCAGTATCTGCTAAGTATAGTTACTGTTATGGCAACAGAAAATTTCTTTTTCAAAGCAAGGATCTACAAACAATGATACATATGATTAGATAAATTGTTTGATGCCAGATGAAGAACAAATCTAGGCCACAAAACCACAAACACTGCTGCTCCACTTTAAATTGTACCGTTGGATCAATCATATCCATTTTCAGGCAGACACAAACTCAGCTTAGCACCCAATTGGAAAGGTAGTATAATCGACAACAGAAGATGAAAACTTCTGTGTTACGCTGAGATCTGAGAATTTGGACTTGAATGTATATTTGTCTGAGGCTAAAGTGCTCCCGTTCAGGTAACCATATCCAAGCACCAGAACAGACACCATGAAGATCAACCAAACTGATAACTAGTATAAAGCATCCAAG
>JARFYF010000029.1:30621830-30631938 GCA_030265395.1 Rhina ancylostomus | reverse complement strand
AATCAGTCCAGCATGGAATCCATGTACTGGACAACAAGGCATTAATGGATCCAAATTGAGGGCCAGAACTCAGAACCTGACAGCCTTTAGATTCCTTTTACAAATTGTATGGCCTCACACTTTCCCACATTGAACTCCATTTGCCAACTTTCATCCCTTCATTCAATTTATCTCTATTCTGTTGTAGAGTCATATCTTCATCACAATATGCTCTCTGACCTATTTTCTTGTCATTGGCAAATGTGGATACCTAATTCTCTGCCCCTTCCTCCAGTCATTAATATAAATCATATATATTTTAGGGCCAACTACTAATTCTTGAGGCACTCCATTTATTACATTCAACCAGCCTGAAAAATACCAGTTTATTCCAACTCTGTTTTCTCTGTGATAACCAACCTTCAATTCACAGTAACACAGTTCCCCCAATTCATGATCTCTTACTTTGTGCACCAGCCCTTTATGTGGCATCATGTTTACACTGTTCACTGCCCATTATCAATTGCCCTTCCGAAAAGGTAGTGAGCTGCCTTCTGGAACTGCTGCAGCCCTTTTGTAAGGTTCTCTCAAGGATTCCTGGTTTATTTGTGGAACAGACTCTCAGTCAACAAAGAACCTGTAAAAACAGGTATATATCTGAAAGGAAAAATAAACTTGCGATCACATAGTGCCTGTCATGTCCCAATACACTCAACAAGGCACGTTTATGGCGTTGTCGTTGCTTTAATTCAATAAATATGGCAAGTTGCTCACAGAAAACTCTCACAAACAGCAGTGTGATGGTGAGCGAGTGACTTATTCTTTGAGTCATCTTGAATGGGGAATTAAATTGACGGATAACTTCTCAAAATGGGGAGGCTAAAATCCTTCACATCCAAATAGACCGGCGGGAATTGGGAGCCATAGTGCTAAGTCCCATTCAAAAAAGTGACTCAATTCAGAACTAGTTCTTGAGGAGTCGCATTCCTTAATTCTGCGAGACAAAAAAAACGTTCCTTCGCGTTATCGTTGGATCGATTACCCGTTTTGAATTAAAGCATTGTTTCAATCCTGTCTTCGGTAAAAACCCATTTGCTTGCGCAACATAGAGGCCAGTTCGGAATCGGGTTTCTTTCTTAATTTTATTACTACCAGATCTTAGGTTAGAGTTTTTTTATTATTCGAATAATTTTCAGAAGGACGAAAGGGAAAGCGAGACAGCCAGGTGCTATATGGAGCAAGCAGTTAAACCACTGGTCTGTGGAGAACACCCTGCCCTCCTCCCATCCAAATGGACAGGAATGGCAAACATGAACCATACTTCCCACTAACATGGAAATTCTGAGACTGAAAACTATTCTTCTTATGTCTCATTGGAATAGAATTGCGCATGAAAATCAAGAAGTTGACTATATTAAGCATAAACTTGCAGGTGAAAGTGATACATGCATCGCAAAAAATATTTTGAGAACATTATTTTAAATTAATAATCATGTACCCGAATACAGTCGAGAAACGTTATCCAATTCAGTGAGACGTTTTGGCTTATTTTATCTCATAAAAGTTTACGTCAATCACGAGACTAAGCTGTATCTGTACGAACTATCTCACTTTTATCTGAAGTTTGAATTCTGGTCGCTTTCTCTACCCGTGTTAAAATAAGCAAAACATTACTCTTTTCATTCAGATGATTATTTTATTTTTATTATATATTTTCTCTCTGTCGCTGTCACTAATTGTTCGATAATTGTGTTCCTAATTTAGCCCGACTCTAAACATGTTTGCAATTTTATTGGCAGACCGTCAAGATTGCTTGAGAAGTATGGCGGAAATCATGGCACCCTGTCAGTTACAGTTGCTGCAGGTTGCACAATGCGCAAGAACGAATATGTAGGATTAAACTGGCAGACTTCAACCAACTTAATAAAAAATCCGATCAGAATTTTGTTTCTATGTTGTTACGGTGCAACTACATTAATTGGAACCCACAACTAGAATCAGGGTAGTTACAATTTTCGTGAATATAATATTATTGCCGTTGAGCGTTATACAAACGGTAATCACCAATAGTCTTGTGACTAATTAATTTTAATTTTGTCAGTGGGAGTAAAAAATAATGTATTTTTGTGTTTAAGTATATTTTCCGTGTGCAATTGCTTAACTGAAATGAGTTCTTGTTACTCCTTTCTAACCCACTGACACAATGATAATCAGAAGATAGAACATGCTTGCAAAACATCCCATCCCCGCCCTCCCAAAATATGTCCAACTCTTCCTTGTGCTTTTACTCTTACTGAAGAAAGGATCTAAATATATCTCGGATCTTATTTTCTGAATACTGTGATTGTTCCGTCTCTTTCATTGCAGTTGGATTACAGTCTTGGAGTGAGAAGTACAGCTGGCAACACCTGAGCTCCATTGTCTGCCTGTAAGTTGCATACATTTCTCGTGTTCGTTCAACACGAGAACCGTGTGTGCAGCGGTCTAACTGCTCTCTCCCAATGCTATATTTCAATAGGAGATAGTGGCTATCAACTTCTCAATATTTAAAAGAACTCAAAACTGGATTTATAACGTGACTCACGTCCCGATGAATTATTTTTATACCCGGTTTCTATTTGATTGGTAAAGTACGTGAGTGGACGCAAAAACTACTCAATATAGCATGGCCCTGCGATCTCAAATGTCCTAATCGTTCAACACCTGACGCTGGAGTTACTTTGCCATTCAATTCCTCGGTGTGCTTAAAATTATTTTAACATTCAAAATTGAAACCATTTTAATAATAATAATGTAAGGTTTTTTTTATATTTGACCTCCTAAAACGATCCAGAGTTGTTAGGAGATTTCTATCAACATCTCTAGCTGTCCTGACATTTGGCCTTCTCTTTGAACTACACCAATGTTCGTGGCTCCCACCGTTGTATTGTGCAGGAATTGTGCAAGAATGTTCAAGATATTGACCAGCAACTGTAAAGGAACTGAGATTTATCCACTACAGGTTGGAGTCTAGGTGGATGTGGGATGAGTTCAAATAATATAGTAAGGAAGACCTGCATGCATTTTGTTCCTTTGTCGATGTCTGGGACTTCCTAGGTGTTTTACAGTCAATTGATTCATTTTGAATTATATACATTATTGTAAGAAACGCAGCACCTAATGCGTGCACTACAAACTAAATATATCTCCAATAACTCAAATTCTTCTGAACCAACAGAAGAACCTTGTTTTAAAAGTTGTCTCCAAAAGACGGCACCTCAAATACTGCAGCACTCCGTCAACTACAGCTCTGCAGTGCCAACCTGGATTACTGTGGTCTTGAATAAAGCACGCTTTGAAAATGAATGTTCTAGAACATAAATCACGTTCATTTTACATGTTTATGTCTTCGCCCGCTAACTTCCATATTTTGTTATAGTTAAAGACAAATAACGACCAAATTACCAGCAATGTCTTGCGGAAGAGTATAATAACCCACAAGGTGTGATTGGAATAGTTTTTTGAAGCACAAAGTTATTTCGTTTAACATAGGTCCAAAGAAAAAGCACGATCTTCTGACTCAGAGAGTAGATTGCTTCCAACCGACCCATTTGTGCTATATCAGCCAATTTCACTAATAAATTACTCCCAGCTCATGAAGTAATAAATTAAAATAGAGACTTACCTGATAGTGCCTGATATGTCTCGGTTCGACACTGACGCGTTTTGGATCCTTGTAAATGCAGGAAGCCTTTATATGGACATAAAGTAATCTCATTAGAATGAACTTCTGAACTGTGCCAGCACTACAATGAAAAAAAAAGACTTTTTAACAAACTTTTATGCTTAATATATTGTGGCATTTTCTTCATTATCAAGCTGCAGTCGTGTCTTGCGTAGTGTGTTATGCCAGTAGAGACAATACTGCACTTGTTTTCCGTTTTACACTTCACATCTGTTACTGTAACAATTATTTATGAACATTAGTTCCACCTATCGATATTCAAAATGGTAGAGCATAAAATAGTCCATATTTTGGAAGATTGCAGCGAAACTTAATAATTTAATTGTGGTTTATCTTGGTGGTTCTGCGTTTTGTCGATTGAGAGAGCGCTCCATAGCTCGGCGAAAGCCTTGTGGTTTGATGTTTTCGTCTAAAATCAATGTGCATTGCAAAATTCAGTGAGTGCTAGAACGCTGAATTGCAACGAGAAAATGTTGGAAATAACATCGGTAATAGCATGCAAAGCCTTAAAGATTTGGGGTCCAGATATTTGTGTCGGCTGGTTATGGATTCCACACATTTTTAAGGTACTAATCTATAAAGCTTATTGTGCTATACGCAACTTTTCCCCTAGTTTTGGTGCTAACATTGATAAATAATCCTTCACACAGTCAGTTTGGTTCATTTTCCGAAAGTCGCGAACCATTCAAAAGATGCAAGTGGCAGTTACAAAATGGAAACCTGGAGTACAATCCAAATTAATCATACATTTAAGAACTTTACGTCCCCGTACACACTCACATAAGTGTCACACTTCATCCACTCTACTTGCTAATTTCTATAATTACTGTACATTAGAATTAAATAGCGACCATATTACCAGCATCCTCATGCGGAATAGCATATAACCTACAATTTGGGACGAAAATTAGTTTTCTGAAGCAGGACACTATTTCGATTAAGCGATTTCAAGGGGCAAAAGTATCTTCATGAACCATCAATCACTGAAATGCATCGGAGTGTTCACTCATTGATCGCATTCTTAAAGGCTTGAGCTCATAGCGACCTAGAAATTAAATTTTAATCTCTTCATATACGCCAAAAAAATGCTGTCTGTAATGCTAACACTCGATCGGAAATTGAAGGGTGCGTGGGGTAGACCCAATAGAAATGGCACCATGGTGCTTTGCAGAGCGAAACATCTGCTAAAACAAGACCTGTGTGGTTCCCAAAAGGAGCTGCTTGAAAAGCTGGCAGCTGCTATGTAGTTGCTGTTCCAGTCACCGGGAGGACCGTCAGATCTGAAAGATACTTTCTTCAAGGCAACTATACAAGAACTAATGTGGAAGTGGGAGGAAATGTGGGAGAAGGTGGGAGAGCGATCTTTTGCGTGTGTGATCAACTTCTATACCACCCAGACCAATATCGGGCACAGGATAATCATGGGAACAGAACTCGCAGCGTGTAACCAAGCATTGAAAACTTAAATTGAGAGGCGGTGTGTGTGCAAAATCTCCAAATCAGACCGAGTGATGTTTCATTGCTGATCTCAACACAATGGCAGGGCCCCAGGTTCGATCCTGACCTTACGTGTTATCCATGCAGTTTGCACAATCCCTCTGTGACCGCTTAGGTGCTCTAGTTTACTGTCACATCTCAATAATATGCTATTACCCTTTGACGCCTGTAAATTAATGATACACAGAATTAAAGGAGCGATGATGGACATGTCTGAATGAATGAGTTACAGAGGTACAGGGAAATCAGAGAGGAAAATGGGACTAATGGGGTCGTGCTTCTGGGGGAACCGCATGGACTCAATGAGCTATATGACCTCCCACATCATTATGTAAAACTTCCCATTCTCCTTCATTGTTTTTTTTTAATAAAGAGCAAGGAGAGATTCCCTTGTAACACAGGAGATGCTGGACTCAGCGGGTCAGGTAGCATCTATGGAGGAAAAAGGACAGTCGACTTTTCGGGTCGAGACCCTGATCTGGACCAGCGTCCTCTGTCGATGCTGCCTGACCCGCTGAGTTCCTCCGGCATTTCGTGTGTTGCTCCAGGTTCTAGTATCTGCAGCCTTTTGTGTCTCCAGAGTTTCGCTCGTCCTCATCTTCCGCCTCATCCCCTACCACATTCAGTCAATCATCCTCAATAATTCCTCCTCCCTTCAACAAATGTCACCACCAAAGGGACGTGTCTGGACCACTCTTACACCTGCACCACCCCCTCCTCTCAGCCCTTCTCACGTAGCTGCAGAAAGTGCAGTATCTTATCATTTTTCCCCCGATTCCCATCACTCAAGACACCCCCTGCTAGGGAAGCAGCGATTCAGCCGCACACAACCCAATTCAGTGTACTACATTTAAACGCACGATGTAGTTTCAACATTAAAGAAATTGCTTTGCAGGGCACCTCTATTCACCTACAAGGGTCAATTTTAATCCTCTTCCCACACCCTCTGAACCCACATCTCTCCATCTTTGACCTCTTCCAGTGCTGCACAGCAGCTCGCCGAGGTACCTTACTACCCTCGGGAGTCGATTTGAATTTCATATGACCTTTTCCAGTTTATCATAACTGTTTAGATCTAATCTAACAGCAATTTATCTCCACAGATATTTGTTGAAAGTTAAACGATTAACTCTCCCTCTATTATTAGCAAGCCTTCACCATCCTGGTATATAGAACACTTATCTAGATTCCCTTGGCCTTTGTCCTTTCACCCACATTCTTTGCTCTTCTCCCTCTTGACAACTCAGGTCAATTGGTTTCACAGCTTACCCCAATTCTTATGAAAGGTCACCAACCCAGAATATTTATTTTTCTCCACTGATGCTGCCTGGCCTTTTCCCAGCATTTAATGCTTTGTTTTTCATTTCTAGCATCAGCAGACTATTATTTGCTCATTTAGTGGAATGGTTCTCATGAGAGCAAAACTTCAGAGTACCCAGGATCATTGAGAAGCTTACCTCCTTTGATTGGTCCCACTCGCGCCCATCAATAAGTCATTTGCACAGAGAATTATGCAACACGAAGTGCCAGAATGTAACATTTTAAAACAGACATTCTTGTTCAATGTATCACAGAAAAATGACACAGATTTCAAACCTGTTTTTCCTTTTGTGCCCCCAATAACCAGTTATCAGGGCTCATCCTCCTCAATATATTCATTGCTTTTGTCAGGGACTCAGAAATTCTATGACAGGCACATGTCCCAAGTCACACCCTCTACTCGATTTAATGTAGTCTTTCCCTTGCCCCAACATTTTACTTTACTGCACCTCTTTGATAATGAAGTCACCATTTAAATATCACATTTCCTTCAGCTTACCCAATTCGTACAGCTGTCACACTGATTTACACCAGTTCCAGTGCTGAGCCCCAAAGAAAACTCAACTGTAATGTAAAGCCAGTAGTTCCTCCCCCTCAAAGAGCAAATCTTGGACCATATTTTAATGGCAAATTTTCAGAATAAATCATTCTCATTGATCAGTGGGACAGTAATTTAAGGTAACAAATTTAGATCACCACCTTATGCAGAGCTGTTTGCTTATGTAGAGCTGTTAAGATGAGCAATGCCCTCTCAAATAAAACAAAGGATGCAAAGTTCATTTCTTGTGGAAAAAGAATAAATATTTGGAAGAAAATTTTAAGCAGGCAAGAGAGAGTGGAAAGGCAACCTAGAGACTAGAACGGAACTACGTCATAAAAATCCTACAAACAATGACATATTAACCAATATGGTGAAACAGACCAACAGTTTATCAGAGCATTTTAAAGATACAAAACAGTCAGTGTGACATTAGATATTTATTTGCCACAAATCAAAATAAAACATTTAACGGTAAGATTTCTGGTAACGTGCACGGGCACCAGGTCCACCAAAGTTCTTGGCCTCACAACGACGAGGATCGGCAACCAGCAGAGTCCTGTCATACTGTATGAGGATGTCCTTGATCTCCTTCTTGGAGGCTTCATCTACATCTGCAGAGCAACAACACAAGTAACTTTAAAATTGCCCAACAGAAAACAAAAGAGAAAATATTCTGGACAAAGAAGCTTACAAGAACGTACACTTCTGGTAGTAAGCCACCAATGCTTTAGAAATGGATTGACGGATAGCTGTTAAGAAAGAAAAAAAACATGTTATCCACCTTCAAAGGAGTTACACAGGGATCAATTACTGCAAACATTTGACCTACCTAACTTAAATAGCATTTTTTCTGCAGTGCACTGAACAGAAGTTTTTATTCAATGGACATTCCCTTCTAATTTTACAACACCAAAGCCATCCCTCTCCTGCCCACCAGTTGGAAATCCTCAGGCTTATTTTACTCACTCACTTATGGGATTCAGTCACTACTGGCATTCATTGCCTATAACTATTTGCCCCAGAACTGAAGCACTAATGAATCAACTGCACAGATGCATCTGAATCACAGGTACAATGGCAGATTTCCTTCCCTGAAGGATATTAGATAACCAGGTGGGGCTTTGAGAAATCTTAAGTTTTCTGGTTACTTTTACTTATATTAGTCCTCCCCACCCACCAGATTTATTTATTGAGTTGAATTTGAATTCCTCAGCTACCAGAGTTCAATTCAACCTCTTCTCTCCAGATCAATAGTTCAGGGCTCCGAATAAGTCCAGTAACTTAACCATTATTCATACAACAAATAGTTCAGTTAGAGAGCTGAAACCTGGAATCAATGTCATGGGTGGAATCACTAGCTCATTCAAGTGACATAGGAAAATGCTATTCACTTAGTCCCGTCTCCCTTCTGAAGTTCCCAGATCCCCTGCCTCCACACTGTGCACAGTGGTGGTATATAAACAGTAAAACAGCCAATAAAAATTAAAATTTTCCCTTTATGGGCAGGCAGTAATTGATAAGAGGCAAATCCAGATGGTTTTATACTTGGGACACTTTTTTTCCAGGCAACGTGACTATGAAGTAGAATTTATGAAAAGGAACACAAAATACAAATCCAGCGATTATAATACCATAGATTTGAGCTACGTGACCACCACCCTTCACACGAACTCTGATGTCGACACCAGCAAATCTTTCTTTGCCCAACAGCAGAACTGGTTCCAACAGCTGTGAAGAAAGAAAATTATGCTCTTTTTAAATCTATTTATACGTTTTATACTGTAAAATACATAATAAGCTATCCCAGAAGGATTAATAACACTCTCCACAGTCGAGAAAGATGATAATTATTCTGGCTCTTCAAATGAATTAATACTTCCCTGTTCCAACAATTATTTTACTCTTCATAAAGTAGAAAACAGAGTGGATACATGTGCCACTGTGAAACATGAAGGTAGAACAGTGTTTCATTGATAATAAATGACACTCAGTAGTAACTTAAACCAAGAAACACGGCAAAATGGAATACATATTATAAAATTCAATTCTAGAATATTATTGGAATATAATTCTAAAATTATATTCTAATTCAAAGTTGAACAGTATCACTATACTATATCTGCAGCAAAGTATCCAGTCTTGAATGAGCAGTTCTGATGGAAGGTCATTGACTTGAAATATTGATTGTTTCTCCCACAGAAACTGTCAGCCCCGATGAATATTTCCAATGTTTACTATTTTAATTTCAGATTATCAGGGTCTATCATATTTAGTATTTAATTATTAAAACTTCCCCATTCTTGCCTGGCATAAGACACAAACTCAAGCGATGATCAAGCAATACTTTTGAGAACTAACAAACTCTAGAGGAAAGATTCCAGCAAATACAGAATTCAGAACAATGAAACAGCCCAGGTGTCCATCAGTGCAACTTCTTATTCCTGGCATGCAACTTGTATTGGTTTCTGTTTTGTTACAAGAAATGTTAAAAATCCACACCCAGTTTGATTTATAGGAATGACAGACACAAAAGCTCCAAGTTAACTTGTCAACTGCCCTAGATTCCAGTGCAGACCATTTCCAAATCAAAACACAATTAAACATGATGGTGTGGAATTTTGTGTCAATAGCGAGCTGCATGCATTTGCCATTGATCTCCAAATGCACTACAGGTCAACCATGTATGTCAATGCAGCAAGGGCCTGCCCAACAGCAGTGCCTTCACAATGATTTTGCAGTTGAATGGGGATGAAGGCAAAATGGAACAAATCGCAAAGGCAATGCAGCTTAAAACCGGACAGTCAGCCACAGCCCCAGCGCTGAATACCTGGAAAACCCAAAAACAATTTATAACACTCTAAACTATTCGAAAAATGAAATATTTAAAAAGGTGAATAAACCCACAACTTGGACCTAATCCTACACAGACATCACAACACTGCTTGCAGCAAAACATTAGCAGTTACACACAGGTAATTGCCAACAATTACCTGGAAAATTCAGGTCAACAAGACCACCCCCAACCCCCCCCCCCAGTAAGTTATGAA
>JARFYF010000029.1:30543244-30553780 GCA_030265395.1 Rhina ancylostomus | reverse complement strand
CCAGTAGTGCTGTGGCAACTGATGTAAGACCCTGCATACCAGTGTAAGTGTTGGATAGAAGATCAGCTGAGTCTGAGCACTGGCAATGTATTTCCTGGTAGAAAAAGCCACTCTCATTGTTCCAGATTGTGCTTGACTATAATGTTTTGGTATGTCCATTATTTTTTAAGAACACAATGGCTTCATTATCATGGGAAATTGACAACTGCAGAAATCCCCACAGAGCAACCAAGGCTATCTTCACCAGCATAAATAGTTGCCTTCTGAAGTACAGAGAGAGAACATTAGGATAATTATTTTACGTCAAGCTGAATAGTGTTTCCAGTGATAGCTACAGCAATTTAAGTTATTTTTTGCAGAAACTAGTTTTCAGAATTAATTGATAGCTGTACCTTCTTTTCAGTGGTATGATGCTCTGAAAGCTGTTGCTAGATTGCCAACAGGAATTCCAAAGGATTGGCGGAAAAGGGTAAGTGGTTTCCACTTGTATGCACTCTTTCTATGTAACTTTTTTGAATGTCTTTATCAATTATAATGTTCACAGAGTTATTTTCATCTTCACAGTGAGCATATTACACAGTAAATGACATAAACAATTTAAAGGACTATTATGATTACTTACCACAGATGTAGATACAGTTATAACATATTCAAGTTTACTGAAATCTTTTTCTGTGCTTTACAACTTGTGACAATGACAATACAGAGAAGGTATTTAATTCAGATCTGTAGGGTGGTGTATTATTTCACGAGTTCATAAAGATGAATGACTCATTTAAAATATTTGTTGCCAGGTGTATTTTGCTTTTGTAGAGAAGACCAGATCCGTACCAATGAATACGGCATGAAAATTGGAAGGAAAGAGTAAGGTTGATATTTCCTGTGGGAGGTTCTTGGGGCACTGAAAAGTGGGAAGAACATAATAAAAGAGCAGTGGTTCCATCTCCTACAGTTGCATGGACAGGTCTTGTAGCAAGAAATGTTACTGAGTCAGCTGTGGAAGTGTCCTTTCAGTGGAAAATAGTCAATAGCCTATCTATGGAAATGTAGGAAGAGGCATTGAGGAAGGGAAGGGAAAATGGACCACACAGGGATAACAGTGGAATAGAACTTGGAAGAAATGTTGATGATTTATAGAGTATGGTGAGAGCAGAAAATCATTCATCAGTCTACCAGAAAGAAAGGTGAGTGGAGTTGGGTGCTGGTGGTGATAGGGAGAGAAGAGCAATTGGTTGGTGGAAATTTGAGTAAGACTAGAACAACAAAATGTCCCATATATCCCACAACAAAGATTTATAACCAAGATGGACAAGGGAATGGCGAAGAGGTTCTGGTTAGACCTTTGTTTAAGGAAAGTCTTCCGGCCATAGTTTTGAGGCTTCTGTTTTAAAAGGACTAAAAATTCTGTCATGTAGCTCAACGCTTCTGTGCAATGTGAAATAGAACTTCAACAAAAGAATTGATTACTTTGTGGGCATTCTTTCTGAAATTACATTGAGGCCCTCTGAGCACGAGCAGTGACGTCAAGCTTCATTTTGATGTTACTTGTGTGATATTGTCATGCAGTGATAAGGCCCATGAGTGGCAGAGCAGATCCTTGTACAATGAAGCAAGAAGATGTTAACTGAAGGGTTGAGGTCTGCTGCAATGTTACTTATAGGCCTCAGCTCCCTGATGTTATAAAGTCATATAATACGTAAACAGGCCTTTCAGCTCATTGAGTCTGTACTGAACACCAACCACCTATTTACACTGATCCTACATTAATCCCATTTTTTTTTATTCACCCTGCATTCTCATCAACTGCCCCCAGAGGCTACGCTCATTTATTCAATAGGGGAAATTTACAGTGGGTACTTAGTCTACCAATCTGCACATCTTTGAGAGTTGGGAGGTAACTGGAGCACCTGGAGGAAACCCACATGTCATAGAGAGAATGTGCAAACTCCACACAAACAGCACTCAAGGTCAGGATTCAAACTGTCTCTAGCACTGCGAGGCGGCAGCTCTACTAGCTGCATCACTGTGCTGCCCTCTGAAGTGAGGTCCAGGGCATCAGGCATCTGTTGTCTTCCATGTAGGGGCCAGTTGATGTTTCATTATAGTTGCCAGTTGCCCCGACCACTGTTCTCCTCTCACTACCAATGTTCTCAGGCTCCTTTGACCATCTGGCCAGACTAATGGCATCCACTATGTTCTCTGCAGCTGGTCCTCCAATGCAGTGATTCATCCCTCATTCTTCCCATCACCTCCTTCATCCGCAGCCTGAACCTCAATCCTGTTCTTAGTCTTTCCCTAATTACCTGTTATTCCCACTCCAATCCAATCCTAACTAACTTTCTTTGCGATATTGACCATCTGCAGTCAGGAGATCTTGGAAGAAAACTTTTTTTGCAAAAGTTTGTTGTATAAAACCTACCTTGAACCTCATGGATCAAATAGTCCAGTCTGGGAACTCGCACAAGTCTGGAACATAGGTGTCCTCTTGATATTTTTTCATAGTTACTAAATTAAAGGGCATTTATTAGCATTTTACAATGTCCTGGTTGCTATTTCAGCAAATTATCTAGATTTTGAAAATGCAAAACATTTTAATATTCATCCCTCCTAAAAATCTTTTCCTTTGGCTTGGACAATTCTTTCCCATTCTGTATCTGTGAAAAGCATGGGATGTTTTACTATGCTAAGTGCAGTGCATATGCATCTTGTTTAATCTTTAAATAAACAACATACTGTATTCTTTATGTTGTGGCAATCAGCAATCTCAATGCTGTTCTAATAATTCCTTAAATCTATGCAGTTTAAAGTGAAAGGCACCATTACACATAATCAGACATTTTACATTAGACTTTCATTTTAATTCATGTATAGTTGTAAACCCACTTTAAGATGATGATGTATAAAATTTATAATTTTAGTGTGAATTATTACTAGTGACTTACGGAGAAAATAATTTAGAATGATAGATTTATAGAATTTTGCTGATTAACATTTTTTTAATTAACTGATACTAAACTTTTAAAGTAAGAGAGCTTTTTGCTAACCCTAATCCGAATCTTTGTTTCATTTTTGAAAATGTACAAAATTTTTGAAATACTTTTGTCTGGAAGTTTCCAGTACATCAGCCAAAACTGCTTCAGTTTTAATAGACTGTGTCCATTAGATAGCCTTCCTCAGTGTACTTATTAATGTTTATTATAATCTTGTGGAATTCAGAGTTTTATTGTACTGTCTATTCCCTTTCAGGTTTGGCTGACTCTTGCAGATCACTATTTGCACAGTATCTCAATTGATTGGGAGAAGACAATGCGTTTTGCTTTCAATGACAGGAGCAATCCTGATGATGATTCCATGGGCATTCAAATAGTGAAGGTATACCCCAAATATAGTTACTTCCAAATTAAATATCTTTTGATGTTCCCACTCTGTTACTGCAGGATATGTGTGTGCAAAAATATTTTACAAGTGTAGATGTAATGAATCTACAGTAGTAGAAAGTTTCATTTTGAAACTTAATGCATTTTCCAATTATTTATTCAAATTTTCACTCAAGATAATGAAGCAGAACATGCTGGGAAATGCCAGCAGTTCTGTAACAAACTTATGAGTAAGGGGAGGTTTGGCACTTCTGCGCAGAAGTATAAGACTCAGACTTGCTGGCTGTTGTACATTGTGTCTTTTCCAATTGTGTCCTGGTGTTGGGACTAGAGTGGGATATGAATTTCCTGCAATTCTTCAGCAGTTATGCTAAGGAATCTGCCTGGTAAACCTGCACCATGCAGTGAATTCATTCATTTCAACAGAACAGAGTGCTGTGAAGATGAAGAGAAAGTATGAGTTAATTCTTATCTTTTGAAATATCAAAGTTTAATGTGTTTGTGCTTTGAAGAGTTTTATTTTAAGCATGCATTAATTTCTAATTGTTTCAATGATTTTTAATATTTTATAACAATGCAGCAGAAGGCCATTCAGCCAATCAGGTCTATGCCGGCATCCATGGGAGCAATCCCATTAGTCCCATTGCCCCTCTCCTTACTTCCTAACACCTCTGCAGTTTATTCCCTCTCGCATGTGCCCATCTTTCATTTCTTTGCCGTTAACCTACAATAAAGGGCAATTTATGGTGGTCTGGTCAGGTGCTTTTGTAAGATTTAAGTTATACAAATTTCAGATTACTCAAAGTGCTGAGACATAATATGTGGTTTACTTGACAAGTGACAAAAACATTTGAAACACATGTTTCACTTAGCTTGCCTCTAATCCCTTGACCTTTAGTTAGATCCTCCTCTCTATTCACAATCCTACTAAGTTTTGCATCATCAAACTTAGAAATATGATATTTGGTCTCCTTTGCTCATTGATATGGATTGTGAATAACTGCTGCCCAAGTACTGTTCCTGAGGTACCCCCTTCACTGTTCCAGTGAAGCCCAACAGAAGCTTGAGGAAAAACACCTCATTTTCTGTCTTGGCATGTTACAGCCCTCAGGGTTCAATATCGAATTTGACAATTTAAGATAACTTGAGCCATGGACTGTTGATCTCTCAATGGAGCAGAACCACAATCGCTCTACAATGATATCTTTCCTTCTCCCTCTCCCTCATCATGCAAGAACACTTTTCAAATGTGCCAGGCCCTTAGTTCAGTTATTAGCTTAATAAACCAACAGTCCTGTAATCCAATCGTCGCATTCCTTGCAATCCACTTCTTTTGCTTCAGTCAGATCGGCCCTTTATTGAACATGTACATTAACATTAAATGCAAAACAAAGAATACAAATTTGTATTCCAATTGTATCAAACTGTTAACAGAAATAATGGAGAATTGTGAAAGTATATTGTACTTGTTCACCTATCCTGGAGCTGCCTTGTAGCACACAGCCAATGAATGGCCCAAAATCAGTCTAGTGAGCTCCTAGCTGTATGGACAGACACGTGCTTCACATTCCCCACTCTGCCTGTGCTCATTTCCAGGTACAATCAAATTTCTAAGCAGTTACCTTTCCATTACACAAAAACATAACTAACGGACAACATTTCCGACAGCTGTTTATCCTTCTGAAAACAAATCACTTCATGGTGAATTTATTTCCCTGGTCTTCAGATTTAAACCTCTCTGCTTACCTTTCCATATTGTTATTCATCTGTCAAAACATAATGGCTGTACATGCTTGTTCACTGTAATCTGTTAATGCCCTCGATCTCTCCAGAATCCATAACTGGCAAGAAAGGATGTCAAAGCAGCCTAACAGCACACCCCTGATAAGACCTATTACCATGGCTACTGCCCTGAATTGCATATTACTAAATCCGAAAATAATATAGATGTTGATGGGACACTTCAGCTGTATTGATTTGACATTTAGAATTGTTATTGTATCGGATGAAGGCTGAAATGCAGAGCTTGTGAACACACTGACATTAATAAATAAATATAGGCAGACACCATTTTACTTTTTAAGTTTGCTCAGGATTCTAAATTTAGTGTTTTAGCATTGTATCTGACATTGTGAGGCCACCATTTATTATTCGTGCCTCCTTGCTGTATGGACATTTGCATCAACCAGGGTAATTTGGACTTCAAGCCACCTAGCAGGAAGTTGAGGAGGTTAGATCTCCACCCATCTTTCACAATACCTGATTTGTACTGTCAACAGGACAGATGGAGTACATTTATAGCATTGTAATGGTACAGTAGGAGCCATTTGGCTCAATGTCTGCTCTGACTCCTAGTAGAGCAATCTGCTCAGTCTCATTTCCCCACTCTCTTCATTGCCTTATAAATCTTCAAGTACTTACCAAATATCATTTTATCTGTGAAGAGAGGGGTAATAAATGTTAAAATTACAGACAGGTAACCTTATTATCCCACTGTTATCAGACTCTTGAACAGACCTCTCATATGCTAAAAGATGAACTCTTGATCTCCCAATCGTACATGGCCCGTGCCCTTCTACTGCACTTTCTCTGTAACTACAACAGGATATTCTGCATTTTGTTTTCTTTTTATTACCTTAATGTAATTAAATGTGGTATGAAGTACATGTGACAATAATAAACCAATACCACTAACAACCGGCCAGTCCTGGTACAAACAGGAAGAGCAAGTTATCTTAAACTGTCAAATTTGATATTGAACCCTTGGTTCAATAATATCAAACCCTTAAATTTGATATTACCTTGGCTGTAACATGCCAAGACAGAATATGAGGTGTTGTTCCTCAAGCTTATGTTGGGCTTCATTGGAACAGTAGTACCTCACTAACAGGATTTGGGCCACAGTTATTCACAATCCATATCAAAGATTTGGCAAAGGAGGTCAAATATCATATTTCCAAGTTTGATGATGCAAAACTTAATAGGATTGTGAGTAGAGAGGAGGATCTAAATAAAGATCAAGGGATTAGAGGCAAGCTAAGTGAGTCGACAAAACATGGCAGATGGAATATGGGAAAGTGTGAGATCGTCCACTTTGCTGAATAAAACAGAAAAGCAGAATATTCTTTACATAGGGACAGATTGCGGAATGTTGGTGTTTAAAGGGATCCTGGAGTTCTTGCTCACAAGATCTAGGATGGTGCAGCAAGCAATTCGGAAGGTAAATAGTATGTTGGCCTTTACTTTAAGCATACTTGAGCAGAATAGTAAAGATGTCTTCCTGCAATATAGGGCCTTGTCGAAGTCACACCTGAACTATTGTATACAGTTGTCATCCTCTTGCCCAAAGAAGGATATTCTTATCATAATACGAGTGCAACAAAACTTCCCCACATGGGTTCTTGTGCGGTGTTTTGCCATTTGGGGAGAGCTCGATTAGACTGGGTCAATATGCTCTGGAGTAGAGGGGTGATCCCGTTAACATTTGCAGAATCCTACAGGACTCGGCAGAACAGATGCAGAGAGGATTTTTCCCTAGCTGAGGTCACAGTCTCAGAATAAGGTGCATGCCATTTGGGACTGAGATGTTCATTCAGATTCTTCATTTAGATGGTGGCAATCTAGAAAGTTGTGGAGGCTCAGTCACTGGGATGGCATGGTGGTACAGCAGTTAGTGCTGCTGCCTTACAGCTCCAGGGATGTAAGTTCAATCCTGACCTCGGATATTGTCTGTGTGGAATTTGTATGTTCTTCTTTTGCGAGTTTCAGCCTGGTGTTCCAATGTCCTCCCCCATCTCAGGGTGCATTGATAGATTAGTTGGTAACAGTAAATTAGTCGTTAGTGTAAATAAGGAGCAAAAGAATAAAAAGATGGAAAGAAATGTAATGTTAAAAAGGTGTAGGGAAAATAGAAGGAATGGGACTGATGGGATTCCTCTGATAGGAGGCAGCAGAAACCTGGTGGGCTGAATGGTATTCAGTGTTACGTAAACTTATTCAAAACAGATTGATAGATTTCTGGATACTAAGGGATATGGGGATAGTGCAGTTGGAAGTGAGGAAGAAGATCAGGCTACTCCTGCTATTGATTCTTTTGTACTTAGCTCCATTGTTGCCCACTTAATCAGCCTCTGACCCAATTGCTCCACATTGTGAGTGCTGCCAAGACTGTAAGCTCTGGAACTGCATCTCTCAACCTCACTGCCTCTCTGCTTTCTTTGTTCCCCTCCTTTAAGATGCTTATTAGAATCTACTGCTTTGACTAATATCTGTCTCAGTAGCTTGGTATCTCCCCTCTACGCTCTCTGTCCTGATGCAGGGTCTCGACCTGAAATATTGACCATCCCTCTGCCTCCACAGATGCTGCCTGACCCAATGAATTCTTCCAGCAGTTTGTTTTTTGGTATTCATATTTGTTGGATCTTCCTCTGAAGTGCCTTGGGATATTGTTATACTTTGATAATATGTGCACTGGCTCATATGTAGCATGATAATATTTGAAAATCCGTAAATGCCAATACTGCTATTTCTTTACTCAATCAAACCTTGCATCCAAGTCTTCATACATTTTTTAAAACTGTTGTGCACAAAAAGCCATAGGGCTCGTGATTATTGCCTTAAGACATTCAAAAATGAGGTTCTAGAATGTGGATAAAGAGTTACTGAAGCATATCATTGTTTGTTCCAAGGATCTTCACAGAACAGGTTGTAGTTCATACTGTGGGCAGGAGGCTGAACAGGATCGTGTGGTGCTAAAGCGAGTCCTCCTTGCCTACGCTCGTTGGAACAAATTTGTTGGTTACTGTCAAGGTTTCAATGTACTTGCAGCACTCATATTGGAAGTGATGGAAGTAAATGAAGGAGATGCACTGAAGGTAAGTGCAATGGCAGGGAATAAGTTTGCTGATGCAATTAAAGATGAAAAATTACATCTATACAGTGTGTTATAACATTCATGGGAATTGTGATAAATATTTGCTCTTAATTTGCTCCTAATTGGAGTTCCGTCATAGGAGCAAGATAGAGTCCTAACTGGAACCTTGTCTTTTTTTCAAGGCACAAGATGAAAAAGAAAAAGTTTGCATTTACACAGTGCCTTTCACATCCCATGCAGGGTTGGCCAAAGTTCTTTACTCCTTACCATCTGAATGTAGGAACCTGATTAATTTGTCTGTTGCAAATTCCCTTAAAGAACATCTTGACAATAACCAGATTACCTATTTTTAATAATTATGAGTGAGGAATAAATATGCCCGGACTCAGGGAATAATTCTTTTGTTTATCTTCAAATTAATGCAAAGAGATCTTTTACACTCATCCGAGATCTTAGATTATACCTCAATATACCTGTCACCTGAAGAACATCACCTTTGATTAACTGTGTAACCTTCCCTCAAAGTCAGGAGAGTCAGCCTAGAGTTTTGGGCTTAAGCCTCTGGAGTGGGATTTGAATCCACAAACTTCAGACCGGAGAAATAGTGCTACCAACTAAGCTGCAGCTGGTACTTCAAGGCACAATCAATGAGTACATACAAAATGCTGGAGGAACTCAGCAGGTCAGGCAGCATCTATGGAGGTAAACGAACAGTCAACATTTCGGCCAAGATGAAAGGTCTCACCCCAAAACATCGACTGTTCATGTCCCTCCATAGATGCTGCCTGACCTGCTGAGTTCCTCCAGCATTTTGTATATGTTTCTCCAGATTTCCAGCATTTGTAGCCTCTCTTGTGTCTCAATGATTGCATATGTGTACTGAAAGGATAGTTGGGCAGCACTCAAACTCAGACCGATTATTCTCCCCGTCTGCAACATTTTACTTGGTGCAACACCACTGTAGAGTGCTTACTGGCACCTTGGTCAGGGATGCGATGACCATGCACTGCCTCATCTGAGGTCCACTATTTTCTTGGTCATCACAGCTCAATGTTGCACTAAGTGGTAGTTGGAGCTGTCAGCATTAGGCAGACCTTCGACTGAGACTTTCAGTCATATGTTTAGTACCACCTCACAGTAAAGGCAAATCTTGGTTAAAAGCAAGAAACTGCATCTATCACCAGTACCACTCATTAAAGCTTCAACTGCTTTCATTATAAAATCATAGAATGATACAGCATGAAAATTCAGCTCTTCAAAATTGTGTGTTGGTCTTTTGAAAGTACCATCTAATTACTTACTGTCTTTAGAAACATCAAGTAAATTTTCAGTCCTATTACAATTTCTTTTATTTTTATTCTTAAAAGTGACTGAGCTAGATCAACCAGTAATTTCCCAGAAAAACTCATCTCTACCAGGAAATATATACACAATTACAAAAGCATCCAATCAAAAACAAAAATATTTTTTTAAAAAGTTAAGTAGACCTTCAGGCACTACATCACTATTTTGTTATTTATCATATGTACCAGATCGGGAAACTTCCTTGATTACTTGGAAATAACAGCTCCTATTAATATATGGCTGACACCCCAAGCTCTAGTCACTAAGGAAAAACACTGTTGACCAGAGAACAATGTGTTTCGAATGCAGTGGAATACCCTGCATTGAATTGTGTTTCCCAACTTCATACAATTGGAATCAAACAATAAAAGCAGGACTGTCATTTGTCTGAATGTGAAAATAGAGTGAAAATCTTTCTGTGCACCATAAATGTGGCATCAATAGAAATTCCAACTTACTTTTTTAAATCATATCCTTTTTGCCTATCTTTTTCCCATTTCCATTCTCTTCTCTTTCCTCTTGTCTTTTTCCATGAAGTAGACTATTTTATTAGTCAGTTTCATTTTGCATATTGTCAAAACCACAGCAGTCTGAACTAAATTATATTTTTGAATCCTGCAGCAGGTCTTGACCCAAAATGCTGACCATCCATTTGCCTCCATAGATGCTGCTTGATCTGCTGAGTTCCTTCAACAATTTGTTTTTTGCTCCAATTTCCAGCACCTGCAGTCTCTTGTGTCTATATGTTTGCCTTCTCGACATTTTAGTTTTCATAAATAACTCTGGAGGGGTTAATTCACTGCATTATATTATCACATTGTTGAAAGATTCAAATTTGGGATTTTACATGAGCAGTCATACAATATACTGTCATGGTTCTGAGTTCTGGCCCTCAATTTGGCTCATTAATGCCTTGTTGTCCAGCACATGGATTCCATGCTG
>JARFYF010000029.1:30453509-30466018 GCA_030265395.1 Rhina ancylostomus | reverse complement strand
AACTAAAGAATTCTAGAACAATATTAGTAGATCATAGTTCATAGAAATTTATAGTGCAGAAGGAGGCCATTCAGCCCATTGTGTGGAACTGTATCTCTCCCTTCCTGTTAGATTATAGTCTAAGAAAAACCTTCCAAGTAAAATAGTAGGTGTGAAACTTGGCAACAGTACATTTGTAAACTATTTGAATGCATTGTTGCTTGTCTCTAGGACTTCACTCACATATAACTCATTTCTGTGTTTAAGATGGCAATGGGTGAAGATTATCATTCATGAACTCAGTGCTCATATCAGAGAACTGGTGTGTGCCTTGATTCCTTGATGTCTACCTGTATACAGTAACCAATCTTTTAGCCTTGAAACTAATGTGTATGTGGTGATTTACATTTGAAATGAAACTTGTTTGCAGTCATGACCATTAACATAATGTGGCAATTTTATCTGTTCATGAAGTAGAACCTGAACTGTTAATCTGAAGTGTTGTGGGAAATCAGGTTGTGGGTCACTTTGGATAGTCAGGAATCTAATTAACCACTCTAGAATCTAAACAGTCAAGAACTAGACAGTATACTGACAGGAAGCTGGGAGAAAAAGAACATTTTTTTAAAATGAGAGACTTTTATTAAAATGTGGTAAATCTGCTATAAAATGGCAAGTACAACATATCTTTATTTTGCATATTTATTTCTGAATCAGATTGAGACTTATGTCTTTAGTCAACTGGAATTACCATAGAGTGGTATCAATTGTAGGCAATTGGTTTCTCTTTGTCAAACAAGGGGTGATGCCTCCACATCTTTCCTTTTACTTGGTTAAAAGTTAATGGATTTCTCGACCCCTCATCTCTTGTATCTGATTTTCACTTCATATTTTTATTACGCCACTGTCAACATTTCAGCCTCCTTTTAAGCTTGGTGGAAGACTGATGTATTCTTAATATTTGAACTGTCCAGCTGGCAACAAAAGCATTCCAAATACTTTTTTCCCCCATTTGCAGGCTTTTGATCATTGAACCACTTTGTTATCTGCTGGAAGATAAATCATGACTTCTAAATCATAGAACTGGTTGTTCTACCCAAAGAACTGCAGCTGTGGAAAGCAATTACAATGCCTTATTTCACTACATGAATTGTCATATGTTTGATTTACTTTACCTCTCTTCAGTAAGCAAAGAAGAATTGCACTAGAAACTAATGTAAAGTTAGTTTTGCAAACATCTTCACAACAGTGTACTACTGTAGTCACTCAATTAACATTGGTCATCCAACATTACATTTCCATAAATGCAGATAAATCCCACATCATGCTGCCTAGTACAAATATCAGAGGCTGTCACATTTAACCAGCCAGCATCAGTGTATGGTCATTCACTCCCATAAGCATGTCCCACATCTCTTTCATTCAGGAGAGGACTCTGGGTCCCAGTGTCTTCTTGTATGTGAATGGAATCAAAGAAATGGAACAGTGCATCATGTAGGTGTCTTTTGTTGCATTCTCTTAGAAGGCAGGAAGAGAATATCCTTGCAGAACTATGCCGCACAGCTGCAGGGATCTGTCTCATAGCTCCAGGGTCTCGGGTTCAATCCTGATCTTGTCTGTGCTGTCTATGTGAAATTTTCACATTCTCCCCATGATGGCAAGAATGCTGTTGTTTCCTCCCACTTCCCAAAGGTGTGCTAGTGGATTAATTAACTGTAAATGACCTTACAGTTGGTGGGTGTCAGGAGAATTGGGTGGGCGCGGGGTAGAGGGTATTTGATGGGGATGTGAAGCGGAATTGGCTGCAGTGAGATGTGAGGGAAGGAACTAATGGGCATGTTCTGAGACATGGTTTGTAGTTCAGGGGCTGAATAGCCTCCTTCTGTGAAGAAATATGAGCACCTGAGGGCAGTTACAAATTGTTATGTTGCTGTTATATCACGTACGGAGAATGAACACAGTGGCAGAGACAGGGGTTAGTGTGATCATTTTATCTTCAGGGAATAGTGCACAGGAGGTGTTACTGAACTGGCTATCCATTAGACATGTTTTCCACATTTCCTTTCTATTGACCAGACTCTTGGACCTAGTAAACTTATTTCATTTTGTTAATCCTCTGACAATCGTAATACATGGACTCCATAAAATACTGACTTCTGAAAAAAATACCTCCAGACTTTTTCTAAAAAAGATGTTCGACGAAACATACAGCGACATAGGGAAAAACAGTCTGATATCTATTCCAAGTTAGTATGGAATTTAATTGATTAATTTAAAATCTCCTGATCTACTTTCATCCTACCCATTGAGGAATAAAATTTAAACACAGTGAGAATGCAAAAAGCTCTTAAGCTCAAAACGGATGATGTGAAAGGGCACCTGTCTGGAGTGGTGTTGAGTACTTTGAAATGGGGTGTACTACCCAATTTGCACTAGAAAGTAAGTGAGCATCCCACTGCACAATTATATCCAACAACAGCTGTGAGGCTTAATGTCCCCTTGGCCTTTTTGTTGATTGGTGGTTATTGCCACCTGTTCTTAATTTCCCACATTTCATTTTGGAGTAGTATTTGAAGCCAATTAGTGGATATTACTTTGAATTTCAAATCCCTTTGCAAATGGTTTGAATTCCAGCTAAGCACTTCTCTCTGATGAGGGACAGGACTTGGTTTTGAAAAAAATAAATCTTCCAACCCTGAGCAGTACAGCTTTGGCCACCTTCACCCACTCTAGGAGTCTGGGTTGTGGCAAACAACAGCTTACTCCTGCTAATCAGATCTCTTAAATAAACAATTTACAAGCTAGCAAGGGAAAGTCTGATAGGACAAATTCAGAGATGTTGCACATTTCATGTCAAACATTTTCCACATCTACCATTCTGGTCCCTCAAACCTCATATATAGTGTTGGTGATGGAACTCCTTTCCAGTTTGGGCACCCTCTATTAGCAGCCAACATGTAGTTCAGGAATTGACCTCAGCTCAGGAAACTCTATCATCACAGCTCTTTATTGGGTATGAAGCACTATGGGAAAACATATGGTCATGAAAGGTGTTATAAAGAATCAAATGTCCTCTGTGTTGTCTTTCTAACTAGATGCAGAATAAAGTTCTGACTACTCCTCCCCAAAAACAGTCAAGCTCCAGCCTTAGTAGGGCACAATAGCTACTATCTGGAGTAAAATGTCTGCCAATTCACCAATAAATTTCATAGGAGGAAGCATCACCATTTTACAACCTGAATGTGACTCTAGTTCTATGCTACATTTTGACACCTCATGGTCCATAAATGTTAGAAACCCTATCATCACAGTGTGTCTTGCCAGGGTTGTACACATGCTGGGTATAAATTCTGGTCAAAATAAACACATATCAAGTCACCAGACCTCGCTAAGAGTAGATAGCCCAAAAATTCTACCAGCTGGTGCAAAGTTTTTATCCACAATGTGCTGGAATTTAAAATCAAATCCATATACATTATAGATACCTTGTAGTAGCATATCCCAGCCAACTTCTTAAGGTCACGTCCTAGGAGGCCAAACCTATCAACCATTCCAAACAATCAACCAATCTGTAGACAGTGCCATTAACATGGTTTCCAGGTATGGCAGTCTTAATCATTTCAATTAACTCTTAAGGATACTCACATACTAAAGCTAATGGCTGGTAGTTTCTAGTTGTTTAAGTGCACAACAGTCATGGACTTTTGTCAATGCGTAGTCAAGTGCATAAATCAAGTCAAGTTTATCGTCATGTGCACAAGTACGGTGAAGTTTAGTACAATGAAAAACTTGCTTGCAGCAGCATCACAGGCACATAGGTACAGACAGCACACAGAATATAAATTATACATAAAATTATACCATATTTTGAAAAAACTGTGCAAAAGCAAGACATTAGTGCAAAAATAACAAAGACACAAAGACAAGTCCATGGTAGTGCAAGAGGTGGTCCATAGTGTTCCATTGCTGAGGTAAGATTAGGATTGTGGAGGTTGGTTCAAGAACCTGATGGTTGAAGAAAGGTAGCTGTGTCTCCTGTAGATGCTGTCAATGGTGGGGAGAGCTATATCCATTACTTTCTGCAGTCTCTTGCATTTCTGTGTGTTGGAATTGTCCTCCCAGGTAAGTTTTGAACCTATTTGGCAACAATAGGCACCATATATGTCAAGGTGTTTTATTGTTGGACTACTGGACTCTTGATGGAGTTTAATCTTACTGAGATTCTCAAGCATTTACACTGGGGAATCAGCTCTTGGATCCACAGACCCATTGATTTCCATGGGGATTGTAGGACAAAGCATAACGAAATAAAGAGAATAGCTTATCTTGTTTATTGTTTTGAATTATTTATAAGTGTTTTAAATTCATTGTTTTTTGGTGTTTTATCATTATTTTTTTTAAATATCTGCTTAATTTTTCATAGTTTTTAAGAATTTAAAGACTCCCAACACCTTTAACAATGAGCATACTATTATGTGTCTGGGCCTTCTTCAGGCTCTGCTGCCACCCAGTTTCTTGTGTTAAGACATTTCAGGCCAACAGGCCGAGCCCTCTGGGTATGGACCAAGTAAGCACAGGGCATGGGGAGGCTGTGGGAAATGGCTGGCTCCTGTCAACATAACATGGCCCAATATCCTGACAGTAATATCACCAAAGTATGTTACAATGTATAGAAAGGAAATACCCAGTGGACCTGAAGAGGAATAAGCATCTGGCTCCAGTTACAAATGGAAAATAAAGTGGAGGCTGAAGAGAATGAGAGACCCAACTGCCCTGAATTATGTGGACTCAAGGCAACCAAATGTTTTGTCAGAAGAAGCAAGCATTAGATTATTTCCTGAGATGTCCTGCATCACTGCAATGATCAATGTCAGAAGCAGTGATCTGTATATTATGAGCAGGCTACATAGAAAGCTTAGACTGGAGACATGACACAGAAGAAGAACTAAAATCCAAATGATAGATATGATTGAACATAAAATGCTTCTGCAAAGTGTAGCAAACAAAGCTCCTGGGTCACAATGCCTGATCACCTTCACTCTTACCATCTTATAACTGGAATAAGTGGTTCCCAAATGAAACAGGACTGCAGGATCAGGGGTTACCCAAAGGTTCTAAGTCAGCATCTGCATTGCTTAAAGGAGCCAGTCCTTACCTGGCAGCCACTGCCAGTGAGTCCATCCATCTGGGATGGTCCTGAGCTTGTCCTTCTTTAAGGTATATTTGTCATCTTTTTACTTGATGATCCCTGACCATCACCATCCCACTCCAGATGCCAACTCACATAGCCCGAATACTCGCTCAACCACTAGAAGCTTGTGTTGCTCATCCTCCAGCCTAGCCCTACCAGTCAAGAGCTAATCCGCTACAGCAGATGCACTCGTGTAATGGGAACCACCAGTGTAAGAGCTCCTATCAGACTGGGCCTTGTGTGTGATTTGAGCTCAAACAAGGGCCTAGCAATGGTATACTTCTAATGCTCAGAAAAGTTTGTACACCAATACCTTTACAATTTGATAGTATAAAACTTGTGCAAACACCCTTACTAAAGAAAAAAAATCAGATATTTGTCCCTGACTTCACATGCAGCAGAAGTAATGCCAAATAAATCAGGAAAATCTGAGGTAATATCCCTGTTCTACATAAGACAGCGTTTAGCAGTTAGAAGAATAAAAGCTCATGCTTCTCTCAAGGTGGGGAGGGTAAGTAATCAACCAGGATCCTTATCCTGATTTATAAAAAAAAGTTATCTGATTTGAAGAGTCTGTATACAGACCAACCTTTGGTCCCACTTATGCCTGTATATGTACTTGCTGGATGCCATTAAGTTCAATGGATTTTGGAATTCAAAATCCCACCTTTTTTAAAAATTTAAAAATATATCCATCAAACAAAGAAATATTTAATTAAGTAATTTCTTGATATGCTGAACTACCTCCTTTTCTTTGAAGCCAAACCTATTCCAAAAATAGCTTTACTAGCATCAATCACTTGTCAAATTAGTTCTTTCAGAATTGTTTGATTATCTAATTAGTAAAAACATTTGTACAGAAAAGTAAGCCTAAAGTAGACCAAAGCTAACACAAACTAATATTAATATAATGATAAGAACCTAATTTTTTCACAGTTTTTACTCATCTCAACAATATTTGTTAAGGTTGAGTAAATTAAGAACCTGTTATTTTAAACTTTGTCATCTTAACCACATAGTCCTAAAATGTCACTCACAGCTAAGATCTTTCAGCAAAGTTCTTTAATCTCTCATTGTTTGAAGTAGTTCCAGCACCTTCAAACATTCAGGCAGTTCAAGCTCCCGAATGCTTAAAAGGAAATAGTTCAGAGTCAGATAAAGTTATCATCTTGTAATCAATTATCACAACAAAGAAAGTTTGCTGGGTAAATAAGTTAGTGGATTCACATTAGAAATACCTGTTGGGTACCAGTATACTTTTCACTGTTAAACGTCAATGAGACATCAATTTCAATTACTATGTATTTGTAAAGTGACTGGAGAATTAAAGAAATAAAAAGCGAATAATGATACAGTTTGGTTAAATTATCTTTAGTTGAAGTCATGATCTGTTTGCATCTTCAATTTAACACTGACTCCTCACCTGCAATGTTTTAACAATGGGTGGCAAAACCAATATAAGCTCATGAGATATACTAAGGCAAGCAGCTAAAAATGCACAGAAAAAATCTCAATCAGTTCACTGTTTTCAATGAAGCTGGCAAGTTATTGTTGGATTTGCTTCTATTTGGGCATTGGGAGCTGATATTGCAATTTAACAATTTAAGAGCATAAAAGCAGCTAATGCTTTGTAAGGTTTTAGGTATTTTTTTGAGTGTCCATTCTTTTCTAATGCTGTATCCTCATGCTAGGTTATAGCAGACTTCCAGTAACCTTGCCCTCCTGGCCATTGTTTGAGGCTACTTCTTAAGTGCTATCCAGGAAAACATCACAATATGTTTGCTCTGTCCTCACCTGTGCACCTTTTAGCAAAGGTCACTGCCTAGTGATCAGAAGCAGGAACTATGGCTGATTTTTATCCTCCACTTAGTTCTGGTTCATCAAACCCATTTTTAGTGCTGACCTGACTCAGATTGCAAAATTGATTAAACTGGGACTTTCCTGGACACAGGTGGTCCATTCATCAGAGTACCTGTTTGTAATGGTTTACACAAATATACACAGTCCTGCAATATGACTAATTTCATAATTGTTGCACCATGTAATTCTCAAGTATCCAGAATGAGTTTTAAATTAACAAGTATATGTGGGTTATAATACTTAAATGATATTTATCTAATGCAAATGTACTACAGTAAACATTGGTTTCATAAGTCAAAACTTTGCACAGAGCTGGATCAGCAGTTAGTGACCACAACTTTCTGAAACAGTTTTGTTTCTTTTCCCTAAAACTGGCTGGGAAGTATGATGGAAACCACTTGCCCTCTCAAATTCTCTGTAATCTTGCCAACGTGTTTCAAACACTGGCTATCCTCACCTCAATCTTTTTCAGATGGTTTGGACTGTGCAATGAAGGGTTTACAAATATCAACTCTGACAGGCACACGATTGTGCATTAACGTTGGGTATGCTAAACCACAGTATTGACTTTCCTCACTTCTAAGACTAAAGCTAAGCAATTTGGTAATAATATGCTTTTCATCTCCAGTACTATCATAATAAACAGTGTATGTCTGATGATTTCACCAAATGAAGAGAGCACTTGTGTGGGGGAGTTTAATTAAATGGCCTGCCTTTTCAGTGGATTTCAAGATTGCTACCCACATCCTGATTGTGATTATTTGTCTTCACATTCTTTAATTAACAGATAGGCAGGTCAAGCTTGCAATAGCATTAAGTTCTCCAGCAGTACTGTTTAAGTAAACATTGCAATGACGCCTGATGTTATTGCCTCTCTTTTTCAAAAGCCTGATTTTTCATCTAGCTGTAGCTGTCACATTTATCTAATATACAATCGGCCCAGAGTAGACATTTTTAAGACTTATCAAAAGAATCTTCTTTTAATATAACAGTCAAATTGTGTAACTCACATTGAAATTATAGTTTGGAATGTTTTATTTTGGAGAGCATTAATGTCATCTACCAAATCTGTGAACTGGAAAATGAGGCCATTGGGAATATATATTAATTTAAAAACATTGACAGATTTTAGATCCTGTGGGTCTTGCTTTATTCACACTTATAAGTTATTTTCTTGCCTTTTTTTCTAGAAGTCTTTGGACCACATGTCCTTGGCCAAGGACACAAGCAAGCTAGCTTTGGCCAAATCTAGTAATGGTCATTTTTGAAGCAACCATCAGAAGTTTCATTACACAGAATGCCATGTCCTCTTATTTTATCTTTTGGTCTTCACTTTGCAACTTCCTTGGTAGGAGTATCTGTACTGGGAACTAACTGTTAGAAAGAATTCATTTGTTGTTTTTTGTGGTGACATTGTATACATTTTCAGAAAGAACTGTGTAGTTTTGTCTTCACTCTCTGGGTGGTAATCTGGTCAAACAGATTGCCCAGGTTTTTGGAACCTGCCCAATTTTCAATTTGAACTTTTCAATGGAATAATAATCACAAAACATTTTATAATAGACTAGAAGTCTGCTTCACAAAATTATTATCCAGGAAGTGATGTTAAAAATTTATTCCAATGTGTTTATGATACCATTTCCCTCCCTTTGTCAAGAAACACAGGCCTGATCACTGCAAGTAGCAGGTACAGAACATCATCAAACTGCAGTACTGTCACACCGAAGCATAAAGTAAATGCAAATCATTTTTATTTACAATTAGTGTTAAATGATACAAGTTTTTTCTCATTATAATTTCATCTGTACTACCAAAAAGGTTTAAATTAATCCTGCATAAAAATCAATAGTTTGTGAATTAATTTATTTAAGACAGTTAGTAAGAAAATATTGTGACATACTTCACAAATAATTAAGTGAATTGTGGATCAAGTCCCTTGGGGAAAGAGTATACCAGCAGCTTGTGCCAGCTGTAATGTTGGAGTAAAATCCAACATTGTCACTTTAATATTATCAAAGTGACAGCATTAAAAATTGAGTCACTGAGCAACAGAATATCCATTTCAGGAATCTTATGTGCATGGTGGTGCAGTTCATTTTATCCAACTGAACAATAACTCAGCCTCCCTGAGACAGATCTTCAGAATACTGCTGACATTTTGCAAGCAATCCTTGGCTATTGATTCTCTCTATACTTGATGTATTTAATGTTACAATTGGTCTACACTCTGAAAGCAAATTTAAAAAAAGCCAGGTTTCACCACTTGAAGAATTTGGAAGGTAAATCAATGAAAAAATGCAAAATCTGAAGAGAAACTTCATAGTGCTAATTCGTGAAGTCTTATATAAGTATAATGTGCCTCTATAAATTACAGCAAAACAAGAAAAATCAAATTATGACATTTCTAATTTTCTATTTTCTTATTGCAGAGGGTGGATCCTTTCCCGTTATTAATATGTTCATAGATAATCATCTATATAATATTAATTCACCCTTACAATCCTTATTGAAATGCAGTAGGAATCTTGGTTACTGTATGGCAGATCCCTGGAACAAAGACTTCATTTTCTGCTCAGAAAAATTCTTAACCCCAGCCATAAATGCAAGGACTTGTCAAGCAGTGGCGAGGTAGCACCCTATAAATGGGTGGGATGGAAACAGAAGAGGGAAATATTTGCTAGACTGCTTTTGCAGGTTTCCTGGCACCTAAGAATGAGAAGGGAGCTGCCTGTGAGCAGGCCACATGACCTGGCCATTAAACAGCAGGAAATGTGTTGCCTGAGGAAGAAAAAACTGAATGAAATAAATAGGGCAATAAAATGATGAAAAGTATTTAATAAATTATTAAAAGTTAGGGCTAGCAACACTAATAAATGAGATTGAAAGTTTAGGTGAACAATTATAGGTCTCAGATTTAACTCTTTGTTGGATACATCTGTACTTCATTAAAAACTTGTAACAGACCAGATGTTTTTTTAAGAATCTCCATGTTTGTTGCAAGGTGAGATTCATGTACTTTCTTTTGATGCAGTGCAATTATTTGGACCATAGAAGCTGCCTGGTTATAAAATAAAAGTGAACCATGCAAAATTGATCCAGACTACTCAACCCATAAAAGCAAACAAGTTGCACACACACACACACACACACACACACACACACACACACACACACACACAGAGTTGTCTGCATGCGCGCACACACACACACACACACATAAACACACACATATGCAACTCACACACATTCACAAAAAAAGACACACACACATTCTAGTATCATTACTGTTTGAATGTATCATTTTATTAGATACCTTTTTGTTTATGATCCTGTTAATTTATTCCTCCTTAAAATTTAATAAGATACTAAATCATTTTTGTGTTCATTCTGTTATATATCTGTGATGTATTAGTCGAGATCAAGATCAAATTGGCAGCTGGTGCTATTTAATAAAGTACATTGAGTGAAGCAATTCACTGTTTCTCAGTGAAATTTTGCAGTTTTTTGCTTCAGTGAATAAATTATTTGTTCCAGGACATTGTGAATCTTCTCTCTACTAGAAACCATGTTCTTAAACATTTCTCCTATGAGTCCTCCACCCTTTAAGAATTTATTGGTAGAAATACATCCACTCATTTTGTGATAAACACATGACTTAGTAAAAATGAACTCAGTTCCACCAAACTTCTATCCCAAGAGAACAACGGTTGAGTATTTCCCCATTCAAGCTCATCCTGGCATTCAATGAGATAATGGATGATTTGTGTCCCAACCAGATATTCAGTAAACAATCACTGTCCCCTGCTTTCATCCTTCCTTCTGAAGTCACTTCTGCCAGATCTTTGTTACCCCTTCTGACCTTCCCTAGCAGAGGTCTTTCATGTACAAAACAAGCAACAACAAAAAAAATGCTTTAATTCTCCACCACACCCTGACGTCTGCATCCATGGCCAGCTAAACCATTCCAATTAAACTTAATGTAAGCTCTCAGAAGAGCACTTACCTTACTTTCCTTCCGTAAGTTCAGGTAATGGTCTTCCTCCGAAACCGATCATTTGTTTCACTATGTTTTCCTATTAACACACTCCTTTGCCTTGCATTCTCATCTCTTTTTTCCATTTAATCTTTCTACCCTTTCACCTTATTTAAGGCCTCAGTCACTCCTCCCCTTCCCTATTTCTCTCCATCATAAAGCATGTTTATTTCTGACAGTTCCTTGTTCTGATGAAAGGACCTTGAACCTTTCTTTCTCTGCAGATGTTGCCCAGCCAGCTGAGTATTCCCAGAATCAAAGCTACGTGATCCGTTGTTTCATTTTTTTCTTTGCCGCACTTGGTGCTGCGGCAGATGATTTACTTCCATCCTCTGAGACGTAAAAGCTCACAGACGTCAGCAGGCTTTGAATTCCAATACTGCTCTAGACTTCTCTCCCCAGTTCCAACCCCTGCTGTATTTTCACTGACCCTTCTTATCTAGCATGCTCTGATCCCAAACGATTAGTCCTCAGCAGAGGCCTCAGCTTTGTCTCCCCATATCCGCATCTTAATCCGTATCTTCTAAATGGATAGG
The DNA here is from genome assembly GCA_030265395.1 of Rhina ancylostomus. Lineage (NCBI taxonomy): Eukaryota > Metazoa > Chordata > Chondrichthyes > Rhinopristiformes > Rhinidae > Rhina > Rhina ancylostomus. The sequence continues at coordinate 30,454,419 of JARFYF010000029.1, read as the reverse complement.
AAAGCTTTGGAGTGACGTGGGCCCAACACGGGCAAATGGGCATTTTGGTCAGCATGGACAAGTTAGGCTGAAGGGGCCTGTTTCTGTGCTGTAATCCTCTATGATTTTAATGGTTTCCAGGCTTGACCTGATGTTGAACTGTATTTCTGCTGCCTCTGCCTCCACTTCACTCCAGACTCTTCCCCCTGATCCAGCTTCACCCCTCCCCTGACCCCATACCTTCACTAGATCTATTCATTGCCAACTGCTGATGTGACTTTGGTGCTCTTGATCTTTCCATTCCTGTTATTCTCCCCAACCTACCCTCTTTTGGAACTCACTGCACTCCATTCCCTCAGAACCAACCCTGATATCCTCATTGGACTGACATACGTGGTCGGGCAAACTGACCTCTATCCTGCAATGACCAAACATCCACTCTCAGACACTTCCTCATTCCTCCTTCAAACTCATGACCCCAACAGTAAATGTCAGACCATTGTCTCCCATGGACCTCATTTCCTTGGGATATCTTCCTTCCACAGCTTCCAGCCTTTTAGTCTCTCAGATCCACAAAGCCCACTTCCACCTCCTGCCCCAAAATGACTGAGAACACCCTCCTCTTGCCCCACTAAAATTATTTCTTCCAATCTTGATCTGTCCTTTCTATCCATTTAGATCTGTGATACCTCTGATGGGCTCTGCCAATTGACAGTTTCTAATTCCTTGGTCCCAACCAGCTCCTCTTTATCATGGATGTACAATCCCTCTACACCTCCATCTCCCATCTGAAGGACCTCCATTTCTTCCTTAAACAGAGAGGGTCATCCAGTTCCCATCCACCAACACGCTCAGTCACCCTGATGAACTTGTCTTCACTTTGAAAACTCCTTCAGCTCCACTCACTTTCTCACGATCAAAGTTGCTGCCG
>JARFYF010000029.1:30364061-30380978 GCA_030265395.1 Rhina ancylostomus | reverse complement strand
GTGACACTGTACCTTTAAGGAGTCCGTCCGCCAGGACGTGCGGCGCTCCGGACTCGCCCGGAGTGCGGTGTTGGGCGGGGCGCCGGCGGGTGGCCGGCCGACCGGGTGACGTCAGTTCCGGCAGTCTCACGCCTCGCGCGGTAAGATGGCGGCGCAGTTAACGGACGCGGAGCTGTGCTCGGAACTGAGGAAGTTCGGCGTGGTGCCGGGCCCGGTCACCGAGAGCACTCGCCCCGTCTACCTGAAGAAGCTCAAGAAGCTGCGGGAGGAGCGTGGCGCACGGCCCAAGACCAGGAACGGTGGCGGCGGGGCAGGCCCGGGTCCGGGCCTCGGCGCCAGCGTCAGTCCTCCGCCCGTGTCTCCGAGCAAGTTGCTGGGCTTCAGCTCGGACGAGTCGGACGCTGAAGCCAACGTGCGGAGCGAGACGGGCCGGCGGGCTGGCCGAACGGAGAGAGCCTCTGGCGACTATCCCCGTCCGCGGCCTAGTAACAGCAAAGGGAGGAGTATCCCTCAGAGACTGGTGAACAGCAACAATAACGGCGGCGCCGGGACCTCGGCCGGCAGAAGCAACTCCACCCCCTGGTGGAGGCCGAGTCCGAGCCGAGGCTCCCAGCAGGGGCTAGGGGAAGAGGAACAGCCACCGGGAACCGAGCTGCATGCCAGCCACAACAGTAGTGGCAGCGCCAGCAGAGTATCCTACATTCGGGACGGCAATTACTCCGACTCCGAGGATGAACGAGAGGAGCGAGGCCGGAGGGCGAACTCCAGACGGAGCCAGTCTAAGAAGTTGCTGGCCATGTCAGGCACGGTTAATAGCAGTGATTCGCCGGGGACGGCGGAGGAGAGCGACGCAGGCAGGAGAGGCGGCGCCAGGCGGATCCACGACGTCGCCGGCGGTCCTTGCTGTCTAGACACAAGAAACCAGCTGGAGGTGGAGGATCAGAGGGAGAAAGACGCCACAGAAGAGCCCACCATCGTAATTCCAAGAAGATTAGCCCTGGAATACTGGCAGCAGAGAGGGAGAGTCTTTATAACAGCACCAGAAACAACAATCACATCGGTCCGATTGGTCCCACCATCCACAACACCAGTAGAAGCGGTTCCTCGCCCTCCCTTCTAATCGATGCCAATCACTCAAACCACACAGGCATTAACCAAACTTACAGTACTTATAACCGTAAAAGCCCTAGAGAACCCGAGGAGGAACTGTTACAGCAGTTTAAACGGGAGGGCGGTTCGGCGAATGGTGGATTCAGTGCACACTACCTGTCCATGTTTCTTTTGACTGCTGCTTGTCTGTTTTTCCTTGTATTGGGGCTTACATATATAAGAATGAGGGGTTCAGGAGGACCAGAGGAAGGAATTCTTAATGGTAAGTTTTGCAGCAAGTGGATTAATTTTCCCATTGTTAATTGTGCCAGATGTCACCTGACCATACTAAACCAGTTTGAGTAGTTTCATGGTAATAGTAATCATAATTTATAGCAATGTCTCGATCAGCATATATCGAAAGGAATAATTGGATTAAAATAAGCAGTCTGATACACCATCTATCATTGTGTGTTATATTTCAAGAATTACAAAGCATGCAGTATGGGCTGAAATTGCCATAAGACTGTGATTCCTTTTGTGCTGTTTGTGCTGTCAGTGAGATCCAGTGGCATTCCCCATTTTATCTATAATCTTTCATCTAATTTCAATTGAGCTTCATACATCTCAAGGACAAATGATCTCCAACTTTCTATTAACACATGTACTACAATTGCAGATAATTGTCCAGTTCATATTAAAATCATGGGGAGAAACTGCTTGGATAGTACGTGAGAACATTAGGGAAATTTGTGGAAAAAGCAAGATGCAAGTGCAAATTTTTTAATAATACATCCTGTCTCCTTTCAGACATTTAAGAAGACAGTTCTTTTGGCCTCCATACTAAAGTCATATTAGTTTTGACATTACCTACACTCACCAAAGTAGCTTTTTTAAAAAAAAGTTTGCTGTGAAAATTTTAATGACCAGGTAGAGAGGAAATTTCAAGCTTAACCCCATTTTGACAAATATGCTTTAGGAAAAGAACAATTTTTATCTGTATGTTGAATATTATAGCGGATTACTGCTTGGCATTTCTTTGGTGTTTTCCATCAGCATATTATAAATTGTATCTACTTCATAATCAATTTGTGCTAGTTATGATGTTGATGGAGTTGCGGGCTGTGGTACTAGACACATCTGAAATTTCAGATCAATTGTCACCATCTCTGAATGTCTGCACTATTTTGCACTAATTCTACTTGTTTCATAAATGCATACCCAATAACAATGCTGTCAGATGATGTTATGGATCAGTATTTGGTAGAGGAAGGCATATTATGGTGACTGTCAGTCTATGCTAGCACCATTCTTGATAAAATTTTGCTTACAAACTTATTGAATGTGTAAACTGATAACAGTAGGTCAGAGATCTAAGTGAACAAGGCAACCAGTGTGTCATCTCATCAGCTAATGAAACTTGAGGGGCTGAGGAAGGGTGAATTTACTGACAATTAGGGAAAGGGACTGGATTGAGGGAGTGCAGAAATGGGGTAAAGTGAGTGGTATGCATTTTTAAATCTGAGTACAAAACCTGAATTAATGAGAATGCACACTTGCAGTAGTTAATCTTCGTGTCAAAGTTTGATTGGCAGCCCTTTAAACATGTATTAAAAGGGCTTGTGTATGTTTTTCTGTAGTTGCATTAATGGGCAAATAGAATAGGATTCTTTATTTAATAAATAGGGAGGCTAAAGATAAGATTCTAATTTTGTAAAGCTTAATAAAGACCCAGACAATAACATTTGGGTATTGACATTTAACCATGCATCCACTCCTTGATTGAAATTTCTGAGCCACAGATTTACATTTTAGGCCCACTATCACCTAGGTTTAAAAATGCTGTGATCTTCCTCCTCTTCTATTTTCTAATTGTGACCTTCTTAAACTTCCAAGAATTCTCAAATATATCTATTGTTTTTTCCCAGCATCATTGACAGCAAAGATTTCAGTTATTCAGTTCAAATTCCTTCTCCAAAGAAATTCTTCTCTTATCTCTCACATCCTTTAAAGTATCTCTTAGCTAAACCATTCTTAATATCATCTTTGGCTTGGTACCAATTTGTTTTATTATACTTTAGTAGAACACCTTTGCCACCATGCAACAAAGTAGAAATCTAAGTTGCCCTTGTTGACCATGTGTTGTCGTAATCTTTTCATTGACAAACTATTAAATGAACAAGATGGTCTTTGCAGTCTTCTGTATCCTGGTTGCCCAAGTGTGTATATTTACAATGCTGACTGATGAATATAGATGTCCCTAAGTGGCATCATGGCAAGGTAGTCCTTGTTTCCTGTAATTGATGTAATTATTTTGGTGACACTCAATTATTTTTTTTCTATCCTTGTTATTTTTCTATCACTCCCAAATTTTTTTCATGAATCCCAAGTTCCTCCTATAATCAGCATTTATGTTTATTTCTTCCATTTCAGTGGGAGGGGGTCAAAAAATTGGAGAATGTTATTTGGTATTTTAGTCCTGTCCCTGAGTATAGACTGGTATAAGGAATTGGTAGTGATTTTGTGTTGCTCAATTCCTTTTGTTAAACTGATGCCCTACTCTAGTCTGTTCAGTGGATGTAACAAATTCTAATAGCATTATTAGACAATGTATGGAGTTTTTCCTCGATGTCCTAGCAAATATTATTCTCTGAAGCAACTCCACAAGTAGATTATCTTGTCATACTTTTGGACCCAAAAGATCATGTTCTGGTAGATTTATTAAAACCAAGTTTACATTTTGGAAATATTCTTTAGGAGTGTATGTGTACATAGTTATCCTTTATGAAGAGGTTTAGTGCAATATCATTTTGAATGGATTGACTGCTTGGAAAGGTAACAATTTAGATGCATATGGTTAGTTTAATTTTTGACATTATTGCAGGTGCTATCAACAGTCTGCAACTTTGTCAATCATGCTTGCATTCCATGAATTATACAATGCCATCGATTTATTCCCCTGATCTGAATGGGCCATCTCAGTGTGCAGTTTGGAGTTGATTACTTTGCTGTAGATGTGGAAAGATATCCAGGTAGGGATGGCTGATTTCTTTCTGAAGGCCATTAGAAAACCAGATGTCTTAACAACAATCTGTCTTTTTATGGTTATCATTTCTGATACTAGCTTCTTATTGTATTTAACTTAGGTACATGATTTCAGATTTCTTTCCTGCTGTGTTGGGACGTGAACCTTTCTCCAGGTCTGTTTGGTAATCGGAGCACTATACCAATTTACACTAAAATGTCAGTAAGCAAGATGTAGAAAGCAAAGCTTATGTAATCCTTCCATTTGAATATCCAGTTTCTCGTACTAAAAATCAGTATAATGTTGCAATAGCAGCCACTCTTGCTGCCTGTCCCTGCCCACCCTCAATTGGTTACTATGTATCTCAGTGCCATCTGTTACTCTAGGATCCAAATCCGGCCACAGTTTATGATTAAGTACAGGATGTATTTGATGAACATAACCTGGATAATGGTGATGTGACTATCCTATCAGAATGCCTCTCACTGACAAGCCTCAGTAAGAAGCACTTCATTTATTCAGTGTATAAATGTGTATGCTTCTAAATGTATAATATTTTATCATTCAAGGCTAAGCACATATTCTTTGTGTCAGAAGTAGTCAAACTATAGATAGTTCAAGTTAACAATTGGCATGATTATGTGATATCAATGGTCCCTGGCACCTGGAATTTAATTTAACATACAATTCAGCATTTGACTGGGATTCCAGTAATAAAGTACTTGTGTTTCTGTGAAATGTTGGTAGCCTATTTAGGTGAACTGTAAAATCGTGAGTATAGATAACTATTTTATCCTTCTAAACTTTGGTGTGCTTTAACAACATTTTCAGTTGAATTGTAGAACTTCTGGTTATAGATTGAGCAATTAGGTGAATTGGTTAAATACATTCACAGAATATTAAAATACATACAGCAGGGGATCCAAAGATTTAAGCATGGAGGGCCAACTTCAGGCTGGCTGGAATTGTCACTTATTCTTCCGTATGTGTCGACTGCTAGTGAGTGAACACCCATGCAAAATTTTACCAGAAGTGGAAGGCCTGTGAGAATGCTAAAGCAAGCTTTAACTAGTGGGTTGAGGCCTGCTTAGGCTTTGGTTGAAAAGTTCCAAACTGCCCATCCCATTGCAGCCGAGTCCAAGCCACCCATGATCTCCCAGGTAATTGCTTCCTTTGACTTCTTGCTATATTGGCATACCATTTCCATCACCACCAGTGTATTCTCCAATAAATCCACATTTCCCTCTTTCCTACCCTCGCTCTCTCAAATGCAACTATGACCATGATTTTTGAGGTCCTATCCATTGGGTAAATTTAAGAAAACCGTATCTTTGTCACTTTTACCTTTTCAAATAAAACACTTCCTGTATTTTCTGAACATAACCTGAAGTTGTAAGACTGGCTACCCACACTGCAGAAAAACAACAGTTCTCTCAATGTCCTGGTCCAACATTCATTCCTCAACTAGTGGCAATTCATTTTGTTATTTATAGAACTTCGGCAACTCTAATTGTTTACAATGTGGCATTTACAACTTTTTAGTGACAATTACTTTTGAAGTAATTTGGCACATTGAGGTTAGAAAAGATGGTTCATAAAGGTAAAGTATTTATTAGATTTTCAATTTGTAGAACTGAAAATGCTTAACACTTCTGAGGGGTGGATTGCATGGGATAAAATGTTTAAAGTCTTGTGCCATTTTGGGTTCAAATTCATGAACAATTTTCAGGTAAATTCTACTTTGAGTTCATTCTGTAAAAGTCTGACACATTTAGTTGAGCCTCACTCCATGTCAAAGTGGCTGCATCTTGTTTAAAAGCTATCACTTGGTCATCAGTGATGTAATTCTTTGTTTTATTTTTGTAAATATATTAAAGTACATACAGTTTTGATATTACTGGAGCTTATTGAATTGAACTGTAGTCAATTCCCTATATAGAAAGCATGATACAATATCTTGCAGCAATTGAGAGTACTCTGCTATATTCATTCTTGCTAGTAAAACAAGTTAACTAACTTCTTGGGTTGAGGGTTTCTGTGCGAGCTTAATTCTTTTTATAACTGATTGGTTTTCCTAACTGAAAATTTCTGCCTTACAGTGAAAATGGTGAAAAACATTTTAACTGTGATAAATTCTGCTGCATTGTTTTACTGTTACATCTTTACGCGGAGGGGGCTGATATTAGGCTTCATGATATTATAAGTCTCCTTTGCAGTTTGCACATACCCGATACAGGTGTGGCCTCTTATCGGAGTTCTTCCTTCCCTGTCGCCAATAAGTCTAGACAAAGGATCCCTTCAAAACCACCCAGAAAAATTGCTCACTCTTCAGTTTCATACCTATTTCCTTTTTCCTCTGAGAAGCTGTTGCCACAGTGACCAGATTATAAAGCATTGAAATTTTAACTGTACAAGGTAATTTTCACTGATATATTAGAAAATAACTTTTGTTCTATGATTATCGGTTGAGGTTTATTGAGCTGAATCCTGTCCACTGTCCAAACTTTCTGCCTGGCTGCACTAACTTTTTACTGATAGGGCAGCTGAAGTGACCCTACATGCCCAAAGCTCATCCTGCATAGTGGAGCTGGCTGTGAACAATGACTTGGCTTCAGGTGGTGTATGCAGAGATCCTGCCCTGGTGACCTTTTGACAGTTTGCTCCTGTCAGAGAGCTTTGGTACAGTTTTCAAATATCAGATACTTATTATGACACAGGAGGTCATTCTGCACACCAGATCCATGCCAGTTCCCAGCAGAGCACATTTAACATCAATCCCATTTACACTATCTTTATTTCCATGTACCTCTGCAACTTCTCTTTTGTATGCCTAACACTCTTTAGAATCTTTTTGTCACTTACAATATTTCAATAACCAGAATTTTAAAACCATTCTAATAACCTTAATTTTTAAAAATAATTTGTTACTTAAGTGAAGATGCCTAGAAATTAAAAACATTAAGATAAAGTAAAATGTAAAGCACTGTTCTTTTTCCTCTGAGTTGGCAGAACTAATTCTCTCTTCTGCCCTCCCTAGGGCACTGACATTCTTCCTAAAGTGTGGTCCATAGGACTTCTGCTTCCTTATTCCTAATAAATTTTCCAGCTCCACTGTTAGCTAATAGTAACATTATCCAAGCAGATGTTATCAAAATTAAACACAGCATTCTCATGTAGAAGATAAAACATGGATCAGTAGAGCAGGTGAACAGGCCCTTTGGTCCATGATGCCAATCCAAACCAGTCCCATCTACCTGCACTTCCTGCAAAGTATGTAACCATGATCAAAAGAGATTTGCCTGTCAAAGTCCGTCTGCAGCCTTAATTTATCAAACCACTCTTGTAGCATTTGTCCAGTTAGAATGCACTTGTCTGGTTCCATTCTCATGTATCAAGTTGTAGCTAGAGAATTGCCTGCAGTGAATTCTCTTCCTGCTCCTATACTAATGCAATCCCCAAGGATCTTTACTGGGCTCTGAATGCAAAAAAAAATCTGCAGAAATTGGAAAGCTGATATTAAAAAGAAATTGTGGAACTAGAAAGAAGTTGGGTGGCACCCATGGAGAGAGAAACAATGACATTTCATTGGATTTAGGAAAAATTAGAAATCAAACACATTTTAAATTTGTAGAGAAGTGAGAGAAATGTCTGTGACTGGGTAGAGATCGAGAGAGAATAAATGATACAAATCATGGTGGTGCCAGCTTGGGGAAATTGAAGGCTTATTAGTCATAACTGTCTGGAGAAGGTATACATAGAAGGAAATGAATGGGAACAGAGAAAAACAATGGTGAAACTGAGAGATACAGAACACTTACATTTGCTGGAAATCAGAATTAAATGTTATCTCTTATTTCTCATTGATGTGTTCCTTTACCAATATAATCTGAACATGCAATGTCAGTTTCCATATGTAATCTAACAATGTTCTTTTCTACCTCATCGGCACCTCTCCTGACCCATTCACTATCTTTAAATCTGACACCCCCTAATGATGGAGCAAAAACTCCCTCTGACTGAAGCCATTGTCTTTGATCCTCATACCAAACTATTTTTAGCCTTTGGATTTCTCCTCCATTATAACTGTTTTGAGATGGAAACAGCTGGTACATCATGTGAGTTTCAAATTTGAATCCAAATTGAGTTTTGGATTAAATATCTGCCTCCTGGCTAAGACAATTTTATCTTTATAACCTTGCAGAACATTCTCTGCTTTTTCATCCTTTATGACCTGTACACTTTCAAACCTCCTTTGTTCCACCCTGTGAAATTGAGACCATAAAATTTTTGCTGTGGCATCCTGATTCACTCCAAGTCCCTTTCATCTACCTGTGTTAACCTAATAAAGCAATGCCTTGATTTTAAAACACTCACCTTGGTTTTTAAATCCCATCTTAGCTTCTCTTCCTCCCCCAGATGGGATGTGCACAAAAGTAGAAGACCAAAGTATTGAATGAGACTGATCTGGAGCATTCAGTAAGAAAATAGCTAATCTGGATCTTAACTCCATTCAATATGAAAACTAATTCTTATCCTACTCAGAATCGTGTGTGCTTCATTAACATTACCTACATACCCACAGATGCATGAAGGCAGCAGAACACGTAGATAAGATGGTGCAAGGGAATAAAGAAAATATCCACTTTATTGGCTTGACATAGAATGGTAAACTACAGAATACCTATTCAAAGTGTACAAAATCTTAATTAGGCTATAGTAAAGAAGTTTCTGCAGCTTTGGGTTGCAACATTATAGGAGGGATACAAGAGTGGATATAGAGGTGATTTGTAATGTTAGAGAAGACTTAATTATGTGGAAAGATCAACTGGATGTTCTCTTATTGGGAAGGTTAATAATTATGGGACATTAATACTATCCATCCACTTTTATGTTCAACTCCATGCCTGAGAGAATGGTGGAAGAGAAAGTACTTGTATGAATACTGGGTGTACCATAAATCTTGAGGCAATGGTGTGAGTGATGGAAGTTGGGTTAGTCTGAATAGCTGTCCGTGAACATGTATTGGAATAGACCATTCACTGAAGGGTTTTTTAAGTTTCATACCAATAGCTCCATCCCATTTAATCTTTCCTTGCAAGCCAGAGTCATCTCAAGAATTGCTCAGACATATTATGCTGCACCGCCACCAAGAATTTTTCCATCAGTAAAAAGACCTAACTTGTCGACTATGCACCAGGCACTGTCTTATTCTCCTTTTGACAAACCAAATGTGTTGACTATTTATCACAGCTAGATGTTTGGATGCCATTCTCTTTAAGGAATGGTTAATTTGTTAGTAGAGAAGACAACAACAACAATTTAAGGAATTTATAGGCTGAAATGTGTTCAGGGTTCTGAGCTGAATAGAAATAAAAGGTCTGAGTAAATTCCATAACTTGACAGAGTTCAACTGGTGAATGTTATAACTGTAAAGTTAATCCAGGAGTCTTGATGCATGCCTTCCTTGCTGAATTATAACCTATGTTAGTGTAGGCTTAAGTAATCTTTTAAGTTCCACAACCTGGATTGTTTTCCTCCAAGACTGAGATAAATTTGAGTAGCTTCATCCAGTTACTCATGTTCACAGCAAAAAAAAACTGTCCCTAATTTGGAACAGAGTCTGCAATCTCACTGATATTCCACATGGAAAGGACTGACTTGCATTTGTAATGTACCTCTCGGGACCTTGGTAATTTCCCAAAGTGTTTTTCTATCAGGAATGTTCATTTTGAAGTTTAATCACTGAAGGCAATATGGCAGCCAATTTGGATATTAAATGAGGAATAAATATCGGCTATAATAACTTGTGCACCCTTTTTACATTGGGATCCTTTACATTGGTTTTATGCTTCATCTTAAATTGACAATGCTGACAATCTAGGACTTGGTACTGTAGTTAAACAGATTTGTTCTCATTTCTATTGTGTGGCATATGAACCCAGACAAGACTCTGGCAAGAGTACAGCAAATAATATTGATTGTCAAATGGGCTAATTATGTGGTGAAACAGTTTGAAGGTTTTATAAAATATTGTTACAAAATTTCAACTTTTTCACTTCTGATGAGCCACATCTCCAACCTCTGAAATCCCTAATGCTTATGTTTCAGCATTTCTTTTATTCAGTAGTTCACCTTTGAAGCCTTTTGTGATGTTTATGTTACATTAAATATCTGTTATTAATAGAAGTTGTCTGGTTGGAAGCTTTGCAAGTGATGTTAACTTACAATAGCTGATAGAAACTTAAAAGGGGCAAGCAGAATCATTTCAAATGAGAAGTGGTTAGAATACCGATGATTGAAGTTAAATCATTACACATTTACTATGGACAATGGTGAGAATTTCAAGAATGTGAAGGAATATCAAGCAATGTGATTAGTTTGTATAGCCTTAATCTTAGTCAAACATCAGCAATGAAGGGTATCTGGATGCATCTAATTTGACAGGCAATCAATTATGAATTTTTCTTAAAGATCATTAAATTCTGCAATATTCAAATGGAAACATTGTATTTAACGTAAACTAGTGTTGCATAAGTTGTACTGTCCCAGAATATAGTGCCTTCCTCTCTACTTGCTTTTAGTTATCCCAGTAGACAGGTGATATTTTGTAAGTTATGTAATTCAAAAGTTGTATCGCCATTATGAAACTTGGATGCAAGGCTTGTGCTGCATTGTTAAAGAAGTTATATTACTTATCACTTGAGGTATATTTAAATGCTAATGATGGTAGTAAACACATGAATTTCTTGAACTGCATACATCACTTTCATTCTAGAGGTTTAAAAAAAAACAGGCCAATTGGCATCTGAGGGCAGACATCCAATGGAAAACAGAAGATCCAACAATTATGATCAAGAACTTCAGTGAGGCAGGAATTCCCCTACATAAAGCTATGCTGACTATCCTTGATAGCCCTGCCTTTCTAAATGCACACAAGGCTTATTCTTGAGGATTTTTTCAATAATTTCCTTACCAGTGATGCAAGGCTCACTGGCCTGTAGTTACCTGGCTCATCCCTGCTGCCCTTCCCTAACAAAGGGACACCATTAGCTATCCTCCAGTTTCTGGTACCTCACCTATGGCTAATGAAGATGCAAAAGCCTCTGTCAGTGCCCTAGCTCTCTCCTCCCTTGTTTCTCATAGCAACTTAGGAAGGATCTTGTACGGTTCCTGAAGGTACAGCCAACAGTGAAGCAATGATTAAATTCGGAGTTGCTTGGGTGGCCAAAATTAGGGAGAAATGCACATCTCACTTTGGAGATGTAGTTATATGATGGGGAAGTTAGGGTAAGAAAAGAGCAATGATACTAAAAGTTTGAAAACGATGAAAATTTTCATATCATGCTTTTGCCTAACTGGGAGCCAGGGTAGGTCAGCAGACACAAGATATTGATTAACTATTGACTTGACTCAAAGATATTAAGAAACGTGGACTAAAGCTTAATAGTAAATTATTAGGAGAAAGAGTCTGGCAGTCTTATTCTGATGACCTAAAACCAGCAAAATTTTAGACTTGTTGCTTTTATGGAAGTTCTTAGTTCAGTATGATCCCCAATACTCAGAACTTCTGACAATTTGATGCCATACTGGGAATATTCTTTTCCAATTTTGCTCCTTGCATTTGCTACCTAACCTCCAAAAAGTGCATATGAGGGTTTTAGCAGCACATGAGATGCAGAAGAGCAAAATTGTCCATTGTAACAAAAGATGAATATAGGTGGTTCCAATAAACACATATGAGACCCTGAACTCAACTCTACATCAAATGTGACACCAAGTTTGCAAATGGGTCTAGTACAAATTCAGTTACTGAGGGATGGCCTGATGATAGAATTTAATTTGTGCTGGGGACCAAAGATTTGCCCAGTATTTTGATGAAGGAAATTTATGTTAATCTAAGACTGATGTTGGTGGTTTAGAAACTGTGGGGCCAAGACCAATATGTTATGGTAAATCTGGATATCATCAGCATACATCTTGAAACTGATTCTGCGCTTATGATGTTGCTAAGGAGTGCTATGTAGATGAGAAGTATGTGGAGGGACATGGGAACACCAGAAGTAATGGTTGACTGAAAGATTATTGATCAGGAGCCCACCTCTCTTTTCCTATAAACATTGCAATACCCTTCTATTTCAATTTGATTTTTTTTCTCTCTTCTGTCTTTAACTGGTTTTTAAAATACTTTTTCACTTGACAACATTTTCTCTTCTCTCCACGCTTAAAACAAGCTTGCTTGCTCTCTTTTTCAGTTCTACTGAAGGGCCTTTGATTTGAAACATCAACTCTGTTTCTTTTGCCATTGCTGCTTGACCCACTGAGTGCTGGGAGTATGAATTGTCCTTGGGAATATTATGCATTAATAGACCAGGAAAATACTGGGTTTAAGCCTGTGCTACATTGCAGGGATGACAGCACGAAAGATGCAATTGGGTTTAGCACCAGTATGGAAAAATTGGCTAATTTTTGTGATAGCTGGCTGGAAAATGTGTCCCAAAATTTGCTCACTTTTATGCAAATGTAATTTTGCAAATTCTGTGATGTGCCAGGAAACAGCTGGAGTTTTTGGAGTCATACTCTGGGTGAAGAACAAAACTTAAATACTCAGCTTTCTGTTACGTAAGATTACACAATGTTAAAGCATGTTAATTGCATTTAAAATACAGCATAGAAAATTGTTTTTAAAATGGTTTTAAAAAAAATTGAAACCAATGCTGACACTAAAATTCCCATTAATTTATCAAATAGTTTCTCTCCTCTCTGAGTGAAATACTTGGTTTAAAAAATGGTGCTTTTCGCTACTAACCATTCAGCTTTGGAAGAATAAAGGGAAATGGCAAACTGAGGATTAGCCAATTAGAGCAAAGCAAATGTAAAGTTTATAGTGTAAAATGGAAAATGCCAGAAAACCTTTGTAAATTGGGTACCCTTTCGAGAGAAACAGTTAACATTTTAATGAACTTTGACCACTTTTTAAATATGTTCAATTTAAATTTTCATTGTAATCTGAAGTTGAATGTTTTGTTTAATAGTTTAACATGTTGGTGCAGTTGTGCATTCTGTTGATATGGTAGGCCTTGCATTTGGTTTCGTCAAGTTCTTGGCTAGACCAACTGGGAGATGGTGTTGCCCTTAAAGTACAAGAAGACTGCATTCTTTTAAAAAATTAATGCCTCCCAATTGCCTACTCCCCTTTAAAAGTCAGGAAAACCGGTACAAATCAACTTGAGTTCTCTAACCTTAGGAACTGGCAATGTGATATCTAACATTGAAGCTGATCATAAATATTTGCATAATTAGTTTTTAAAATTTTGATCTTATCTTAATTTGTAAAGTAGTTGCCAATTATTTGTCCATTGCTCTTTAATTATTATTTTTCCTTTACAGTCAAACACCAGACATTCAAAACAGATAAGGTGAGTGCTACTTGTACAGTAGTCATAATGTATCTTTTTAGTCAAGTAGAATAGTGCATGTAACTTCTTAAAAAGTCATTGTTTTACCGATGATATGTTTAAGTTGTCAGTTTTAAGCCTCTGAATAGATGATCTCAATTTATTTTTTCTGGGGAAATCAATATGCAGCCTAGTCAGGAAAGGATTCTGACAAATGATGGTTTGTATGCATTATCTAATGAGTATTATTTTAATGTTCAGGAAAAAAGGCAGTGCCTGCTTAAATTTTGAGGAATACTTGCTCTAGGATTGGTACGTTTGTTCTCCCAAATTGTGGCCATTGGGGATGGGGAGATTATTAGGTTGCATAGTGCTGAGTAGTGAGTAACTTGCATGATGAGCACAATTCATCCCTTTAAGTAGCAAATCACAATATAATAGTTGAAATATTCTTTTTCTTTCCATCATTCTCTGTGTCCCCTTAATGTATTACTATGGGGATACAAATTGCATCTAACTATTTCGGTTGTGGCCCAGTAGCACCCTCATCTCCAAATCAGATGCCTGTCAGTTCAAGTTCTACAGCAGAGTCTTCACAAATATCTAGATTGCCATTCTAGATCAATGGAGAAGGAGTACTTCACTGTTGAGTGTTCCAACTATTGGCAGTAATCATAAACAAGACCCTCACCCCCTGCAGGTGGATGGTAAAAGCCCTATTTCCCCTTTAGAAGTGCAGAGGTATCTATGGCAATTTTGTAATTGACATTACTGAAAACNNNNATTATCTGGTCATTGTGAAACTTTTTGGGAGATAGCTGTTTATTGGAAATTATAACAGTTACAACATTTCAAAAAAGGTTTGATGCCTGAAAAGTGATTTGGGATCCTGAGTTTATGAAAAAGTTATAAATGCAAGTTTCTAAAAAAAATTTAAGTTTTAATGTGAATGCTATGTTCGTTTGGGGAACCTGAGGTTTATATATATATATATTTAAAAAATCTACAGTATTATCAAAAAATATAATACTTTTTCTAAGAAAATTGCATTCATTTATTTATAAGCATGTGCATATGAATTTGAAATGGTACTTTCCATAATTATTTTTCTTAAATGCTGCAGATAAATTACTGTAATTAATATATATCTATTAATATTATGGGAAGGAGAAATAAATCTAAACTTCTAGATTCTGACTTTGTGTAGAGGCAGAATAGACGTTTTAATCAGGTTTCTGCTTTGTTGCCCAGTTTTCTGTAAAGATTGTGTAGACCTGTTGCATTTATTTTGCAAGCTATGGGTAACATCCAGGTAATTGTTGAATTATATTTCATTTAGCTTGAAGAAAGAAAGATAATTTTGATTATTCTTCATCGACTGCATAGTCACCTTGCAAAAATAGCAGGTGAGATCTTGATTCCTAACTTTTGATGCATTGACAATGGTACATATTTTTCCACAGTCAACTAAAAGATAACCCTTCCAGACAGGTGCATTACATATGTGAAGAAGTAATGAAATTGGCTTTCTCTTGTATTTCAAAGCTATGATGTAATGCTATAAATTATGTAAGATAACTTTAATATTTGATAGTCTGAACTTTTTGGGAGAAGATTTGGTTATAAATGCTGCTTGATGGCAATATTTTGTTATGCAGTATCTTTGAGTGTGTTCTTTAACATCTAAAGTTTAAGGTAATATCTATAATTCCAAATATTCATATACATTAGAATTTTGTTTCCCAGCACTGCTACTCACTTCAGATATTAAATTAGCATGCCCATAATACTGCAATGTACAGTCACATCTTAGCTTGCCCTGATTAGTTTGATTTGGAATCTTTGCCAAGAAAATGCTGAAAAATTAAAGTTAATATTTCAGGTTAGTTTTTTGTGCAATATGCAATAGATAAATCTCTCAAATCTCTTCATGCCACACTATCCGTCCTTTTCTGGTAGCAAACATTATGGAATAAACAGGATAGTAAGTTTGCTGCAAAACCCTGTCCCCTCAACAATTGCTGTTCTGGAGTTTAGTCCTTTGAATTGTAGTCTTGTCCTTTTTTCCACTGCAGGATAGAGTGAAATTGGTTTATTATTGTCACATGTACTGAGGTACATTGGAAAAACTTGTCTTGCATACTGTTCATACAGATAAATTTATTGCAATAGTGCATTGAGGTAGTACAAGGTAAAACAATAACAATGCAGAGTAAAGTGTTACAGTTACAGAGAAAGTGCAAGTAGCCATAAGGTGCAAGGTCATAATGTGGTAGATTGAGCTCAGGAGTCCATCTTATACTAGTCATATAACAGCGGCATAGAATCTGCCCTTAAGTGTGGTGGTACATGCTTTCAGGCTTTTGTATCTTGTGCCCAATGGGAAAGGGCAAAAGAGAGAATGTCCTGGGTGGGGTCTTTGATTATGCTGGCTGCTTTATCAAGGCAGCAAGAAGTGTAGACAGAGGCCTTGGACAGGAGGCTGGTTTCTGTGATGTGTTGAGCTGTCTCCACAACTCTATGCAGTTTCTTGCAGTCACGGGCAGAGTTGTTGCCATACCAAACTGTGATGCATCTGGATAGGATGCAACTAATTAGTTCTGTAATGTTGCTTTCTTTAATTTTCACCTTGGTGATAAACTTGCAACAACAGATTGACCATCTCCATTATTCATAATCGTCTGATTTTTATTTTAAAGTTATTGTAAATTAAAATCTGGCATTGTATGTAACTTTGGCATACTTGTTCCCAATAATTTAATGTTCCAAGATGAGAGTTAAAATCTACCTGGCAGAACTACTTTTACACTAAAATCTTCCATTATAGTTTGCACTTTTCCTTATTATTTTAACAATAATACTAAAGTCTTATACCTAAATATTCGTAGAATATTTTTGTTAATGGCTGAGTGTGTAGTGGGGACTGCCATGATAGCCATCTAGGTGGCAGAGAAAGGATTATTGTTTCCCTAATTAAGAGTGTGAATGTGGAAGAAAACAGCCTACGTACATTGCAGAAGGAAAATTGGCATCTCAGGTATCTGAGTTCTGTTACAGCTCCAAATGTTTTAAAATGGAACTGAGTATGTTGCATTATTTTCATGATTATGTAAACCAGTTCAAGGCTGTTTATTTAATCTGCAGTAATTCAATTCTAATAGCAAGACACTGGTTAAAAAGTCATCTTTTTAGAAGAAGTTACTCTATTTCTTGGGCTTTTCAAATGTTTCAGCTGACTTATGATTTAACAGCAGTAGATACAGACCAGAAAAGTATTAAGATTGATCTAGACTGTTATGTAACTGATCATGGTTTGGGTGGCATCAGAAGCAATGCGATTGCTCCAGAACTTCTCACATAAGGGGGATTGGTAGGTTGAGGGGGCACCATTGGTACAAATGTCCAAGG
>JARFYF010000029.1:30237928-30256723 GCA_030265395.1 Rhina ancylostomus | reverse complement strand
ACTAATGTATCAAAATAACAGTAAAAAAAATGGACCAGCAATATTATTATCAGAAGTGGCAGATAAAAAGTGAAAAATAATTATACAATGAAATTAAAAACCCTCTAAAGATTGGATGAAGTTCAAGCAAAATAATTGAATCGACTTTTTAATTTTTTTAATATAACAAGCAAGCAATGCTTTTATTTTTTTGATTTGACATTTTTGAGAGCAATTCATTGGTGATAGTGTAGGATAATCACATCATCTAAACTTGCTTTTAAATCTTGCCAGTTCTTTCTTTGGCTGTTATCTTTTAAGGATGTTGACAGTTGCTGGGATACAGTGCTATGGGCTTAAGACAACCATCACATCAACACGGTATGAAAACTGATAGGAAATCTATTATATTTTCTCATCGTTTTCATCCTACTACAAGTGAAAGTTGAGCAGGTAAGGGTATGTTTCAGTGGATGGAGTACCAGCTCATGAAGACAGCAGAAAAATCATATTCACTCCCTCCATGTGAATTAGCTGGGATGGGAATAGATGCGCCACAATTGACCAGTGACTGCCTGCTGTTCCTTTCCATAATAGAACTTGTGCAACTACATTGGCCTGTGTTTTGCAGCCAGCAGGAATCCTGTGGAAGAACAGGAAAATCAATGACATCAACTTCTGAATTTCTGCAATTAACTGTGTATGTGTGCACTCCAGAGGTTGCTCTCACCACAAGGTTCTAGCCATTGTACACACATTGAGACGTGCAAAAATGTTAATCTTTATAAATAAAGTAATCTTTTTCATTTTATAGGTCTGAAACCAAGTTTGACTCTGGATCTGGTATGTATAGTTTCTGAAGCTGTGAGTCATCATTTTATTCTTGTCTAAACTGCAGAAAAGCAATAGTATTCTAAAAATGTTTTGGGTTAAATTTTGAAGCATTAATATTTGACTTGTATGAAATTGGGTCAAACATTCAGCCTGACTGCTACTTTGTACAGTGTTGGCCAGATGTCACATAAACGTTTATCTATTTAAAAGGAAGTTAAAGCAGCTGTTGTACAGTAAAATTCACAAAAGGCCCGAATTTCCTGGTGTCCTGCACTGCTGTCAGAAATGGCATAATTGTCTCGGTTGGGGGAATGTTAGAAGGGTATATTGCTATCACATAAATCAGGACTTCATGGTCAAAAATTATGAACGTGAATGTTATCCATTTAACTTTACTCCAATGTGATTGATACCTTCAGGAAAGATGGAAAGAACCTAGACCAAAAATCTGTGACACATTTCAAATTTGATTTGGTTTAATTTTTGTCCAGTGAGTGTAGATATGACATCAATATGCTTTTGTGGATGTCAGTAGCAATTCTTCCAGAATTATTTTCATTTCAATATTTTAGAGTTGTGAATTTTTTTTAACAACTGTTGTTAATGCACATTCATTTAACTTGCATGAAAAATATATTCTATTTAAATGTGGCAACTTATGGCAGCAGAATTATTCATACAGGGCAACCTTTAGGTCACCATGAAGAGGACTACTACTGTAATCCAACTAATCCATCTGTAGAATTTGAAATGCTTGCGCACAGCAGTCACTTATGCAACTATTTAATTCCATATTTACTAATTGCTGTAATATAACACCTAAGAAAATTGGCACAGGGTCTTCACATTTATCTTTATAAATATACTAGCAGATATCGTATAGTGTTGACTGCTGTGTCAGAGTTCACACCACATTATCCAGTCTAGCATTGCACATTTTATCAGAGCTACTGAATTACAGTAAGTGAATTGAGTTGTTCTTCTGTTGCTAGTAGTAACTCCAACCCGATTTAATCCTTCCGATCCTGAGCTACACACATGGAGAACCAGAAACATATTTAAATAAATTGACTTAGGGCTATTGGGCAAGGGCAGCCAATTTATGTCCTGGCATACGTTCTTTAAATGAGTGCCATTCACAAAAATAGAAGATAGAAAAAAAATAACTTCCTGCCTTTTATCCTTGTGAATTGTGTGCTATTTTTATATTTTTAAAAAAGTCCAAAATCAACAAATCGTTAATGAAATCATGATTGATGACTGCACTGAAAACATTACCCAACTTTCCAGGTCACATTTCAAATCAACTATGGTAATTTGTACCCCATTGATTTCAGTAGAGTTTCCAGCTTTGCAGATGGAGTGGTAATAATTAATTGCATTAATGTTTTAAACATAATCCATGAAAATACAAGCATACTGCATTGTCACGATTCTGAAAAGTGATCTTGAAATGTCAGCAATAGCAGTGATAGAATGCTGGATGTTTTGTTGTACTTTGAAGTTGTGGTTAGAAAATTCAATGAAAATGAACATTCTCATTTAAGTTCTGATTTAAATATGTGCCCTTGTTTCCTATGGGAGAACCATATGAAATATCATCTCCTTTGTTTGGAGAAGGCAATCAAAAATTTAGATGTAGGATATAGTCAGAAACAGGCATTCAAAGTCATTAAGGATTACTGCCTAAAAATTCATTGGCTTCAGTTTTGGAGCATTTGGACATTGTTACATGGGGAGCTGAACTGAATGATCTTGGCGTGTTAGGGCCATTGTTTTCTGAGTTCTGTACAAGAACCATGTACCAATGCTTCCCTAAAGTGAAGTATCATAGGTCTTGATCCCACCAGGCAATTAAATTGTTCCAGATTGCATATCCAGTGAGTGCCTCTCCCCACAGCCCTTCGCCTGATCCTCAAGCACTGACATTTGTTGTGTCTGCTGCTGATCTCTGCTTCTCCTTTTGCTGCAGTGATTCAGGCAAAGGGCACGATGTAACTGATGATGAGTGTGGAGGAATGTTTGATGTGGCCTGTTGTGCACTCCTAGACTGGTGTAGAGAGCAGTTTAGGTGGGCCAGTGACATTCCCTGCCAAGGTCCTGGTGTTGCTGAGGCGTTCACTGAAGCAGTCCTGAGCCAGAGTCGATGGAGCAAGTACAGATTCAGAAACCAGGGAAGTAGGAGGTACCTCTTTCCCTCAAGATCCAGCACCAGACCAAAGGATCTCTTGCAAAGTGGACTAGCTGAAAATGAAGGAGTGATATTGAGCACCCTGAGAGGCTGGCGCTGGCCACAGGAAGATTCTTCTCATGGTCAGTTATGACTGATACGTTCAGGGAACAGAAGTCCTTGTGACTCTTGAAGATTATTGAATTCTGAAGTGCTGCAGGAGTGCACTGTACCATTACTTGAAATTTGGTGAAGCTCTCAATATTAACGATTGCACCCACTGGATCAGCCTCATCTTCTGTGCTAAAGGAAAAGTAGAGGAAGTTCCCTTTCCTTGAGCACAGAGCATCAGGAGCTTCCTAACACTGGAGAGCATAGTGCTGATCTCTCATGGCCACCTGGAATGATTTGGGGGGCTAGAAAGTTGGCTGTGACATTAACTGCAAGCCCAGTGCATAGCGCAGTCCAAGCATGAATGTCTGCCTTCAGAATATCTCACATCTCTGTGATGTGGCAATTGGAGAGAATTCCATCTCAATTCTGACTTGCAGATTGTGGATGGTGGAAATGTTTTGAGGAATTATGAAGTAAATAACTCTGCCTTGTAGCTAAAGGTGAGTATGTAGCTGCTTTCATTAAAATTTTGGTCAATGGTGATCTTCAGGTTGTTGATGAAGGCTAACTTGGTGATGGCAATATCATGGAGAGATGGAAAGACACTCCATTATTGTTATTGATTATTGGATGACACTTGTATGTCCATTTGTTACTTGCCACTTATCAAATCAATCTTAAAAACTGTCCAGATCTTGTGGCATTTACTTAGTAACTGGCCTGCATGAATACCTTGGGCATAGTCATTGAACAAAAACTCAACTAGATCAACCAAATGAAACACACGGCTTCTGGAGTAAGCCAATAGAGTAGATGTATCGCACCAAATGACTTGCTCCCTAGTGCCTCTTTACCACTTAAAAGACATCTCAGGAGTGTGATGGAATATTGTGAATATATGTGAATGGGAATAGCTTCAACTCTTTAAAAAGCATTTGCTCAAGAACCTCAGAACTATCTAGGGAAAACGGTCTGCTTGATTGGCATCTCATCCTCTCGTCTAAACATCTACCTTTCTCATTTGTTAATGGCGTCATGACCTAGCCTGTGCGCTTTATAGGAAGCGATGTAGCAAGTCAGCTCTTACTGCAGCACCTTCTAAATATTTGACCTGATAGGGCTAGGGCAGCAAGTTTATATGAGGCTGTCACCATCAAATCTCTACCTTAATGGGTCAGATCATGCCGGACCCAACTTGTGAGCCACAGTGAAAACCTGTTTGCACTAACCTGGATGTACAAGGTAAGTTAAGTTCATCCTCCATATCTGAAAGTTGTTGAACAAGGTGAAGTGGGCCACATGTATTAAAAACAGAGACTTTGTAAAACTGCTCAAGTAGACTTATTTTAATTAATTTTTACTTTAAAGTTTCATCTTCAAGTAATATGAATAAAATATGTAACCTGCACTTACCTTTATAATCACTATCGGCAACGTTATTTATAGTTGGCATAAAGCTGAGGGGTAGGATGCACTTGACATCTGATCCATCACTTCCTTGCATCTTTGTTCTGAGTCCAGAAGCAGAGCAGAAAGTCCTCCTGACCACCAGCTCGTCTCCAACTTCCACTTTTCAATGCACTGCTGGGGAAATTGGAAACGAGCTGAACGGGGAGTGGAGGGTACCCGATAGTCCTCTGTGGCAGGGCTAACGTTAGAACAATCTCACCTAGTGGCTTCATGGAAGCATCTTCACCAGAATAGATTACAGTGGTTCAAGAGGGCTGTCCACTACTATTTTCTCAAGGTCTCCTAATGATTAATAATTTGTAAACTGGAATATGGGAGCAATGGTTATATAACTACCCATATAATAAAGCAACAAAAGATAAATGTGTGATCATTAAATCATTCAGATGATGTTATGATTGTCAAAATCTGCTGGAAGAAGTTGATAGGTTTGAAAAACATATTGTACCAAAAGTGAAGTTTTACAGATTATTTTGTTGCTCAGTTGAGGCTTTCCAAGTTTTTCCAGTTGGGTGGACAATTCATCTGTGTTTCTTACATCTAGTCCTTTATCTCTTTAATTCTGCAGCTTATAAGTTTGACATTTGCTGAAATACTTGAACCTAACTTTAGAAATGCAGTATTTTATGTGACTTACACTGATTTCAATATTCCATCTCCTCAGATTAAATTACTGCAAGGAGCCCCTGTAGGAGAATACTCCAGTAGCAAACTGGAAGATTTAACTTAATTTAAAGTTTATTTCCAGTCTGAAGTGTCTGTATGTAAAATTAATTTTCATATTATTAATCATCCATTTAGCCCTCCAGTATTTCAAACAAGTGGCCATTCTTCATGTGTGAGTCTAAACAATGAGTGAGAGTAGGTTTTGCATTCAGAGAGAGAATCACAATTGATTTCAATCTTGTCCGCATGTGTACTTTCCAGAGGCCGGATAGGGGTGGTGGAGGCAAGGGGGTCAGTAGATGTGGGAAACACAGCTGTTTTTCTCCCCTTGGCCCTCTCTAGCTCAGCAATGCTGAGACTAATTGAGGAGCGCCTATTACCACACAGCTGATATTGTCCAAAAGTGAGAATGAATTAGCCTGTATGACTTAGAAACCCACCAGACATTTTTCCTTCAGCATTATCTCCAAGGGAATATAACCAGCAGGAAAATATTCCTCTGAAATAACAAAAATGTGAAAGAGACCCTGAAGTATTTCTAGTCTTGCATGTAGTGCAATAAGAAAAAAATTGTGGTCAGTGCTTTAGCTCTTAGTTTCTTTTGATTTGTATTTTACTGCCTTGGTAAAAAACAACTATCTGGAAGATAACTTTTAAGTCTTTCAATAGTAAGAACTAATTATATATCCTCAGCGTTATGCTCACAAAAGTTTAATGCACACGATCCATTTACATTTAGTTTTATGAGGGCATAGAGTAATTGTATATAGAATGAGTCAGTATATCTTTAAAAAGGGATAACAGGATACAGGAAAACATTTAATATATTTTCACTGACCTTTTTATTCTAGTGCGGGGGGGGTTGGTATTCTCAAACCTCCTGTTCGATGTTAAAATGTACATCTTAGTGACATCCCTGCAGTATGTATTAGTTCAACAGTCACAGATTGAGTTCCCATCACTCCGAGTCTGTTGTACTATCTGCTGCCTGGCTTATGTCATCTTGCTCAACATGGATTTGGAAAAATTGCTCATTTGACTAAGCTGAAGTGGAAAAGGGAGGAAAAAAGCATTAAAACCTCCTTTCTATTCTGAATTATGGATCCATATCTATTGCTAAAATTCAAAATATTGTGACTAATCTTTGATTGTTAAATGCCTTTTCTTGTGTTTGAAAATTGAACTCATTACTCCTTTAATCGAAAGGCAGCATTATACTTTGTGGCACTAAATAACTTTTCCTCTGTTGATGTCAATTGTTTGTTCCTTAAGTTGTAATTTTTTAAAGTATGTAGCCTTAATTCAGATATATAATGGCACTGACCAGTCTTTGGAAGAATTAATGGGATGAAAGGGTTAACACATGAGGAGCATTTGATGGCTCTGGGCCTATATTCACTGGAGTTTAGAAAGATGAGGGGGGATATCATTGAAACCTACCAAATATTGAAAGGCCTGAATAAAGTGGATGTGGAGAGGATGTTTCCAGTAGAGTAAGAGTCTAGGACCAGAGGGCACAGCCTCAGAATGAAAGGATGTCCTTTAGAACAGAGATGAGGAGGAATTTCTTCAGCCAGAGGGTGGTGAATCTGTGGAATTCATTGCCACAGAAAGCTGTGGAGGCCAAGTCTTTGGGTATATTTAAAGTGGAGGTTGATAGGTTCTTGATTAGTAAGGACATCGAAGGTTATGGGGAGAAGGCAGGAGAATGAGGTTGAGGGGGAATAATAAATCAGCCATGATCGAATGGCGGTGCAGACTCGTTGGGTTAAATGGCCTAATTCTCCTCCTATGTCTTATGGTCTTAACTGTTGGACTTCAACCAGCCTGAAGATTAACAGTGTAGTATGTGATCTTCACAGTAATGTAGTTGACTTTGAATTGCCCTCTGAAATGACTTAGCAATCCATTCAAGTGGACAAGACCACTCCGTTAACACAGAGAAAGAATAAAACCCAGTGAACCACCCAGCATTGATGTAGGCACTGAATCTGGACACAGCAAAATTGCAACTGCCCTCTCAACATGCCAAAGGCCTCCTCATGTACGTTTGGTGGCAGTTTTCTAAATTGGGAGAGCTGCCCCATAGACTAGATATTTTACAGGGAAACCTATGCACTGTGAAATACTATCAAATAATGTACATTCATTGGTGTAGGAAAAATTAATAATCACATTCTTATAGTAATTGCTTCAGAAATGCATCTGAAAGGAGGGCAATAAATGTAAATTAGAGCAATGTCAACTGAAGCAAGAATGATTTTTTTTGCAAAGTGAAAATTACTCATTTCAGTTAACAATGCAGTGTATTATTTTAGAAATGAAAATACCTCATTAATTGCCATATATTAATAGAGATTGGACAGTATTTTTTGATAAACCTGTCTTGTTGTCTATATCATTATGGACCAAAAGAGATAGAAGGATGCAATATGATTAAGGGTGACAAGTGTCTGCTGTAAAATTTTACATTTTGACAAATTTATCAAAGGAATTTCAGATAATGTTTATTAAAACAGGTTTTTGAGAATAATTTAACTGCCAGTACTCATTTCTGGCAGACTTTAGAAAGTTTGACTAAAATGGATAAAGAATTTTATTAGAAAAATAATACATCCTTTCTCCTTTTAAATCTGAGAAATTGAATTGATGGGACAAAGTGGATAGCACAGGCTACCACCAAGGTTGAAAAGATTAGGAAACAGAACTAGATAAATTCTCATTTCCCATTAGTAGTTGCTCTACATACAGAATCTTGCCTGCACCTATGTACTAAAGGGATTTAAGGTCATGTTTAATTTTTTCACTGACAAATCAATTCTTTACTATAAATTATAGAGAACAGATAAAAGAAGATGAAGGCAGTCTCATCTCCTCAAGCTTTATAAGATTATGACTCAAAAAGACCATTGATCACATTAATGAAAACAACCTATTTGGTGGAAGTTACAACACTGTATGATTAGCTGTTCAACAATGCAACAAAAAAACCAAGATAAAGAGTAAACGTCGCTGAAGTAAACCAATGATAGATTGGCATTCTTTTACACAATGTTTACACTTTATAGGGACAAGGATCTCAAGTAGCCAACTATGGTTTGGAATGAAAAATATAAAAATTAACAAGTGTTTATTTTTTGCATAAATACAGTTTGATTTTTTAAATGCATTCATGGATTATAGACATTGGCTAAGTCAGCAATTGGCTATCCCTTGACTATCCCTGAACTGAGTGGCATTTTTGAGGACTGTTAAGAGTTGAACACAATGTTGAGAGTCAGGATTTACATATAGCTAAGATTTCCTTCCATAAAGGACATTGAACTAAAAGCATAATTTTATTAAAAAGTACAGAGACAGTTTTGATAGCTGATGTCATATCTATCCAACAGAAAATGTGTCAGTAGTCGTCTGCTGTAATAGCTAGCTACGTGTTGCAGTAGGTTCTTTTTTAAAAAAAATTAAGTGATGCATTTTACCTCCATGGATGAAGATACTGAGATAATGTAACTAGTTTTGAAAACAAAATTGCTTACTTGCACTGCAGTTAGAAAGTATATCAGTAAAGGAGACTTTCATATTAGAATGGCTTAAATATTAACTGTTTTTATTGCTGATTATTTAAAACTTTTAATGAGAATATCAAAATTAACACAATTTGAAAGAGCCATTGTGAAAGGGGATTCTTGATTGCTTTGAAATATCAAAGTAATTTGAAGCTGGTACAAATTTGGTGACTGAAGAAATATTCTAAGTTAAAACTGCAAATTAAAACAGTACTCATTTGTTAAATATACTTCCTTATATATTTGTATGAAGCTATTAGTTCAGAGTTGTTGATTAGTAGCTGCATTTTAGATAACTTTAGTGCTGTGCGTGTAGGGCTTGGGATATTGAAAGTCTAACATTGCATTATTAAATGTATATGTGCACCCATGTATCACACATGCATGTCAACACTTCCTGCTTAATTAATGTGGATGCTGAATATCTTAATGGTAAACAATCTCACATTTGTTTCTTGAAACCATTTCAATGGCATGGCTGAAAATGATTGAGCACTGTCATTGAAACTGAATTGTTAAGTGAGTAGACTGCAATCCCGAGTTGAGGTCAGCATCAGATCAACCATGATCTGAGGGGCTGAGTGGCCTACTCTCTTAATTTGTATGTTCATATGTTGCGTAATGCTTTGAGACGCTAGCTGTGCAGAGAGGATCCTCTCAGTACACAAGAACAGCAGTAGGTCATTAGCCCTTCTAGTGTCTTAGATTATGGCTGATCTGTGACCCAAATCCCAAGCCAGCCTTTATTCCTTACCTCACAATACTTTGAATTTTTTTTTAAAAAATCTTTGAATCTCGGATTTCAAAAATTAACACTTTATCTAACATCAGTTGTCATTTATGGAAAAAAAACTCCTAAACATTTATCATCTTTTATACATTACAAGTATTTCTCTACTGCGGTCCAGTTTAAAAACAAAATAGTTGTAACATCATTTCTACTCTCGAGGATTCTAGTCCTCTGTATGTGAAGATCAACATTCTAATTGCATTCACACTCCTACATGTCATTTCAATGATCCATGAATATGGACTGCCAAGTCTTTTTGGAGTTTTGCTGTTTTTTCATTATTTAGAAAATACTGCTCTATCCCATTTTGTTATCTGTAATTTTAATCTATTTGTTATTTGTTTTGTCCATTTGTTTAATTTATTAATAACTTTTTCTATTTAATGCATCCATCAATACCACTTACAATGTAATATAATTAAAATATCGTGTAGTGCTTTTCCTGATTCATTAAGTGTACTTTTCCAATTTGTTAGTTTAATGCACTTTTTAATGATGTAGCGAATTTGGAATCAAAACAGGAGAAATGCTCTGATCGTCTTGTATATAATACAGATTTTTGGGGGGGGGTCGGTGGGGGTTAGGTGTGTTAAGTCAGAGAATTTTTTTTAAATGAGTAAATTTCATCCCTGTCAGCGTTAAGCTGTCTTGGTAGTAGGAGCCTTACTTCTATATTTCTGGAAGAGGAAATCATCCAGACCTCATGCACTTGATTATAGCAACCTCCTAGGAAAGCGCATATGGGAGGAAATCCACTGAACTTGGTTACAATTTCCCTTGTGATCAATGAGCTTATCCACACTTGTATCTGGGTTTAACAGCGTAGGTGGAACCGTCTGTGTAAATAGTCAACAACATTGAGATGGGGAGGAGGAGCAGAACTGGGACATTTAACCTGGCAAAGGAAAATATGCACTTTCCTCTAATTCTACTTTTCCACTCAGCCGATGCGGCTTCTTGCTTGATGAGTACACATTCTCGATCACAGTCACTGGATTATATTAAAATTAGAAATCCTAGCCAAATATTTTTCACTACTTTAGTTCAGGAAAGCTGAAGCAGTTATAACATCCAACTTCCACCCCAGATAGGACTTACGAAGCTTCTATGGAATGGATAAGATATTTTATGGTTGGTTCTTCTAGTTAACTACTAACTGTAGTATGCTTATATTTGTACTAAGTCATCTGAATCTAAGTGCAATGTAGCTAATAATTTTGCATTTCTTCCACAAATATCCTCAGTCCAACCATCCTTGGCTGTTTCATAAATGGATTTCCCTCCATCCTTAGTCAGACATGGAGACGATTACTGGTCATGCATCATTCAATGTCATTCATCACTCCTTGGAAAATGAAGCAACCCGTGACCTCAGGACTTCAAGCAGCAAGGCTGAGCAATATTAAGTATAGACTGATAAGTGGCAGGTAATATTCACGCCACAGAAGTGCCAGGCAATAGCCATCTGACCACTTTTCCTTCACATTCAATAGCATTAACATTACCAAATTTTACACCATCACCATCTTTGGAGGGAGGTGAGAGATTGTGGTGGGGTGGGGGAGGGGGGTTGGGGGTGGGCAGGAGTGTTGACCATTGACCAGACTGATAAGGACCTTGGCTATCAGAGCAGGTCTGCTATCCTGAGGGAATGGTTCAGTTTTTAACTCCCCTAAGTCTTATTGCTAGTTGCAGTGTACAAGTCAGAATGCTTCCCGTGGATGCATGCAGCTCCAACAATACTCAAAGCTCAATACTATCCCAGACTAAGTGACTTGGTTGATTGACATCCTGTCCAATTCAGCTCCATATGGCTTCAGTGTGGACCAGCTATTAGTCAGCAAGGCTAATCCAGCAATATTACTTAAATCCATAACTTCTACCATTAGAAGAGTGAGGGCAGCAGGTGCCTGGGAACACCTGCAGGTTCTGCTTCAGGTCACACCATCCTGACTTGGAATCATACCACTGATCCTTCACTGCCATTGCGTCTAAATCCTGAAATTCCCTCCCCAAAAGCACAGAGAGAGTACCTTCACCGAATGGGCTACAATGGTTCAAGGAAGTGGCTCTTCACCACCTAGTCCAGATGGGCAATAATTCCCCTCATCCTATAACACATTTAAACTCAAAAAATCATTAAATGGGATAAAACACAGCATTCTGTTGGTGCTGTACATTTAACTAGACAGCATTTACAGAAGAAGAAAATAATCTTGCAGATAACCAACCTTCAGAAGAGTTCTGGTAGCTACTTGTAAGCAACAACACATTGGTTATAAGTCCAACTGTGGATGCAAATTTTGGATCCAGTAAAAAGTGGTTTTGCTGCATGTTCAACATTATCACAAGCATCATTCAAAAACAAAAACAAATTAGATTTCCTACTGGGCTCAGTATTGCACTGGAGAGTCAAGCAAATATACTGTGCATTTGCCTTTGAGGCCTGGCTCTGTCAATGCAGAAAAAGGTACAAGCATCACAATATCATACTTCCAAGTCACATTTCTACAGTAGCAGTCTAATTTCTGAGCACTTTAACAGCCAATAATAATTTAAATTGTTAAAGAAAGTAATTACATATACAAAGGCTTTTAAAAATCTTCTGTCCCTGCAATATAGCAAGGATTATTTTTGTTTTAGAATGTGACGTTTAAAGCAGATAAATCTCCAAGGCATTGCAACCACTGACTTGGAGAAGCATTAATGAAGTCTAATGCATCCCGGGCATCGCTGCTCAAGTTACAGATTACTTAGCTTCTCATATATAAATTGTCAGTTTGGCTCTTTCTGAAATTTGTTTTTATATTTTATTGTACAACAATTTAAATGTATGTTTCTTTACTAAGTTCTGATGCTGTTTTAAGAAAAATACACAGCTTAGAATTGTGTAGTCAATTCTGCCAACATTACTGTAATAAAGACCTCCCAGACCAACTTTTTGTGTACAGCACAAAACACAATCGGCCTTTTAAAATAAGTTATATTTACAAAAAACTCTTGCTGTTATCACATATTTCTACATTATGGTTTATTTATGTAAGACTATTGTAAAATTAATGGGTTCCAGGGACTGGAGGAATAGGAAGTGATAACAGTCGTCTTAAAAGCATTTGGAGTTAACCTAGACAATAACAAATAGCTACACATTCCAATAACTGGTGATGAGAAATGGGGGTGGGGTAGGGGGTAGTGGCGAGGATTTAAAGGTTATTGAAAGAATCTGGCATAGTAGAAAGGTAATAAGGAGGACAGATGAGTGAAGCCAGGACAAATGAGCATTGGAGAAATCAGAAAAATATTGTTTTTATGAATAGTAAGCAAATATGGACATCAAAGGCCATGTCCTGCAGCAACTTCATTTCAAGATGATAATTTGACTTTGTACTTTAATGAATGAATTAGAAGTGATTGATTGAAAATCATAAAATCCCCTTTTTTATGTTTGAAATCAATGGGCTAAAATTCAGGAGCTCAAAAATGTGCTAAACTGGCCACTGCTTTGGGATTTTCATGTACAAGCATTTTCTGCAGAAGAGGTGCCCATTGTCATATTTTCCCCCTTTGCACACATTAAATTCTGGAATGCCCAGTTAAACTAACATGCTAATTGACATGTAACCTGCAGCCCTTACGTCATTGTGCAGGTTGGGGCCATGAAAGATGTAATAGTACAAGTATGGGAAGAGATGAACATCCAGCAGGAGTTAAACTTCTTTTTAAAGGCCACTATTCCTACAGATATTACTAATTATTGTGTTCAAAGGTAAGATATACCACCAAACATGTGTAAGGTAATATCAACATGAGTCCTTGTAAAAACCAATCCACAACACTGTCTGTGCAGGGGGAACTCCTCAGAGGAACTATCTCCATAATGATTTTGATGTCAGTGAACCCACGAGCCTTGTTCAGCTTGCTGCTCTCTATCAAAGGTGAACTCATTTTTAGCCGTTCTTGGTAGGTCTTCAGTTGGGCATTCCTGCTTCAGAGGGATTGAGGAGTATGACTCATCCACATCTCGTTGCAGACTTCAGATACATACATAATATTTTTGCTTATTTAGTTATAGAGGTGTTAGCATTTTTGTTGTTGCAGTCCAATTTTGCAAAAATCCTCCTACCTTTTGACCCTAATTTAATTGATTCCTGCTTTCATTTAGATGGTCACTTCTACTGAATAAACATGATACTTTTAAAATGGATATATGCTTCAAAATTTCACTAAACAGAGCTGGCAGGAAGGCAACACTCTTACAAGATAAATAATTAATATGCCTTAAGATAAAATGCTTGCTGTCAGAGAGTTAAGACAATATCTGTGAGTGGGGAACTAGGATTCTGTTTATTGGTAGTGTAGTCTGATACAGTGGTTGTAGGCAGCACAACCTGAATGGAGCGAACCAGGTTTTCTTCTTCCTTCCCCCTTGTTCCACGGTGGTTCCATGTATAGCTGGTGGCAAGGACTGAGCTTTTCTGGTTATGCAATGTCCATCAGTGAATTTTATGACCTTTCACTGCTAGTACACCAGGGCCAACTCATAACAATCTGAGCAGCAAGATATTGTTTGAGCACTCAGTGGTCCAGCTCACCAGACCGAAGGTGGCAGCATGCTTTTCGTCATATGCAGGTCATCATTGTGGGTTGCTCACCTGGTATGCGATAGGCAGAAAGCCCTGCCAACCTCTGGTTACTCTTTCATTTGTCAGAGGGGCTCAAATATAAGCAGCATAATGGGAGGCCTTAAAATAAAGGCACCATGATACTGAGCATTGAGTAGCAAGATATATTCAGAATCAGATTTATCATCGCTGACACATGACGTGAAATCTGTTGTTTTGAGGCAGCAGTACAGTGCAAAGACATAAAAATCTGTAATCTACAAAAATAACTAAATAGTGCAAAGAGCAAGGAATAATAAGGTAGTGCCCAGGGGTTCATAGATCATTCAGAAATCTGATGGCAGAGAGGAAGATGTTCCTGAATTGTTGAGTGTGGATCTTCAGGCTCCTGTACCTCCTCCCTGATGGTAGTAATGAGACGAGGACATATCCCAGATGGTCCTTAATGATGGATGCTGCTTTCTTAAGGCACCGCATCTTGAAGATATCTTTGATGGTGGGGTAGGTTGTGCCCATGATGAAGCTGGCTGAGATTATAACCCTCTGCGGCCTCTTATGATCCTGTGCATTGGAGGGTCTATACCAGGTCTGTGATGCAACTAGTCAGAATGTTCTCCACTGTACAACATCTATAGAAATTTGTAAAAGTCTTTGGTGACATACCAAATCTCCTCAAACTCCTATAGAAATAGAGCTGCTGGCATGCATTATTGGGTAATGATAGCACATCAGTTGGAATGTGGAATATTACTGTGGATGTAGAAAAAGGGTTTTGATGAAGGGTCTTTGACCTGAAATGTTAGCTTTGTTTCTCTTCTTACAGATGCTGAGTGTTTCCAGCATTTTCTGTTTTGTTTCAGACTTGAGTATCTCGGGTTTTTCTGATTTTTTTTTGCAGAACACCTGAGATGACAGTGCAATGACTGCAGTCTGAGGTACTTTGTAACATGGAGATACCTGCAGTCCTCATGAAACCATGAGCCTTCCTCTGTCTATAATCTCTGTCAAGGGAGATTGATACATTTTTGGCTCTCTTTGAATGGAAAAAGTCTGTGACCTCTCTTGAGCAATCCTGTATAACTGCATTTCCAGTCAAAACCAGTCCAAAACATGAGTTTATTGACCACTGATTTTAACATTCACTGGCAAGGCTTTTTTTCATTGTAGTGCAGCAAGTAGCTTCTCTCAGTGAGAACTCCCTTATAGAACTGCTGATGCTTCTTGCATTGCTGTTTGCTGAGGTTAACCCGTGAGAATTGTACCCTAAAGATCTAATATACTTCCCTTCACCAATGCGTACCCACCCCACTTCCCTGCAGTTTGTCCTACTCTGTGTACCTTCTGCTCATTTGAATGTCCCTGTAGAAAGGGTCACTAGAACACCCACATCTGGGAGCAAAAATTATTGCAGATGCCTTGAAATCATGACAAATTCCATCAGGTCCTAGTACAGCACCATCCTTCTGGCTTTAGATTTCTGAAGAAGTCCAGCAACATTGAATATGAGTTGTTTTAGAGCAACACTGATGAAATCAGTCAGGAGTTATTTCTGAAAGTACTTGATCCCTTTAACTAGCACAGGTGGGGTAGTCCTACTGCTGAGCATTTGCTCTTCTGTGACTGTTGAACACATCACATTGTTGGGCTCCATTTGGGTAACAGTGGAATTAGGTCAGTAATGCATGCTAAATAAGATCATGAACTCTCCACCTTCTCCCAGTAAGCAAAAGTATTAAAAGTGCTGGCATTCCTCCTTAATAATGGACAGAATGATCTGTAGTACATATGTGTGCTTAAATGCCAGATGTCACTGTATGCAAAATACAAGCATGATGCAGCCAAATTTTGCAACACCACTGTTTTGTAGGAAAACCCAAGCAATACAAAACTACAAATTTGATGAGAGAGGCTTATTTTTATGTTGGAAGTTATGGGGAAAAGGAATGCTCCATCACTTCCAATACTGGATGAAATGTTTATGTGTGTATGTTTTCTGCCAATTATCCAATAAGTAGTTATTAATTTTTAAAAAAATTACTGAACAGGATTGCAGGTAGCTCAGCGTTATAAACTCAGTGAAGCATTTTAAAAAGATGACTCCAGGAACTTGAGGATCCTTCTTTTATCACTAGCCAACTATCAGGAAGTAGGATGTAAATGAGTCAAGCCCACTTAGGCTGCAATATCTTAATTCCTCATGGTTCATGTTTGAGTGGCTGAAAGATAAAATTGTGTGGTAGGCAATATTTGGTTTGGAACTCATGTTTATATTTAAGGTGAGAATTGAACAGAGGCAGCAAAGCTGTTGCATTTAAAGAACTTAATAAGTGATTTTACTTTTTGCTTTGTGGCATTTAAAAGAACTTTAGAAGAGTACATTTTGTTCTGAATATTTTTCCTCAAACAAAAAAAATCTAAAGCCTTTGTTCTAAGAATGAACACTCATCTTTGAATGCATTAATAAGTGGATGGAAAAAATATGTGTGCATTGTTTTAATCTCTCATTGTGAGAAATATTGATCTGGTACAGTTTTCGTTAACTTGTTATTTAAAACAGGATGCATCAAAAAGCCATCAAATAACAGAGTTACTGCAGATGTTCTATGGCCTTTTAATCCAGATTTGCATGCATTTCAGCCTTACTAGCTTCCTGATCTTAACTGCTGGCATTTTTGATTCACTGAGCAGAATTTGGAGATTTGACATCCTGAATTTTGGGCAGATGTAGGGAGAAAGTTGGTCAGGAATTAGTACACTCATCATGTCATCACTTAAATGATGTAAGTGCCAGGTGCAGTAAGTTTCTTTCTGTTAAAATTGGACTAAAGACCCTTGTTCAAAGCCCCTTGACTATTATTGCAAGTAGAACATACTACAAACCCCAACAGTATCCAAGAACCACTTAAGATGCATTAAAACTGGCAATGAAGATTGGGAAGTTAAAACAAAATATAAAAAGAAATCAATGCTATGCCTTTAAGAGCAGCATTCTTACTTCATTGATCCTGTGAAAATTCCAGGGTTGCAAGAAAAAACAACAAAAAATGAGCCCTGAATGTTTAGTCTCCCAAAGGCAAGCTATGTCCATTTTGCACCAGTCCCAGGGATCAACGCAAAAGCAAATAGGGAGAACTTCAAATTGTTCTGTTTGATAATTGGATGGCAGCATTCAATCTTAAAGGTGCAGCAACTGCTTTTTTTTAAGCAGAATTAAAGCAAGGAAGAAATTGTAAGTTTGCAAATAGTGGAACAATCAGAGAGTGAACTACACAGGAATTTTAAATACCGCAGTATCATTTTGACAGGTAAAGAAAGAAAATGGCAGCTCAAGAAAAGCAGGCTTGAGGGTGAGGGTGTCTAGCAAAGTGGGTCAATCATTCACATCCATCGTTCAGAGAAGGCAAATGCTTTCCCATGCTACTCATATTTTTGAGCCAGAAAACATTGCTGAAAATGTGACACCATTGGATACTGCAGTGATGGAGAATAAAGTAATAGACCCATGGAAATTGGCTCAAAAGTGTATCACACCCTCACCAATTCAGTAGCTCTGCAGAAAGTTATAGATGTCTCATCTGAATTGGTAGATCAGAAATTGGAAGAATATTTCAACCCTAAGGCATTGGAGATTGTGGAGTGCTATAAATTGGGCACATGTAGTCAGGAACTATGAGAAACCATGAGTGATGACCTTGTAATGTTCAAAGGCCCTATCGAGGTATTGTAACTTTGGAGAATTTTTAATCGTGCATTTGGAGACAAGTTCTCTAAAAGATGAAGGATGCAGTTCAAGCATTGATTCCTCTGTATCATTCTACTTCCAGTGGGACAACAGTAATAACAGTCAATGTTTCCAGTTGATGACCCTTCAAGAGCTTCCAGCAATTTTTGTTCTTATTTCAAATTTCCAGCATCTACAGTTTTTATTATTTTCATTTCTAACTGAATAAATGAAACTGATTTGAGGGAGCAAGTAAACAGAATGAGCCTCTAATTTCAACGTGTAACTGAAAAGTGTTCACAATTGTTTTCTTCAAAAAATGAAAGCAGTGTGGTGTAATTGTATATTGTTATGTAAATGTCATGTGGTCAGGGGATAGTGGTGTCATCATGTGGTACTTAAATCATATGTACATAGGTAGAGAGTTTTGTGTTGGAGGACACCAAAATAAAAACTGCAGATGCACACTAGAAAATGCTGGGAACTCTCAGCAGGTCAGACAGCCTCTGGAGAGACAGAGTTAATGTTTCAGGTTGAAGACACTTTGTCAGAACTGGGAAAAGGAGAAAAAAGTTAGTTTTAAGTTGCAGAGAATGTGGGAGAGGATGGATAGGACAAAGGGAATATTTCTGATAGGATGATGTCAGGGTTGCTCTAGGGATAAATGGGTTAATGAGGGCAGTTGGAAAGAGGGGGAGAAAAGAACAAAATCTATGAGAATAGGGCACTTAGAAAGTGAGAACACAAACAAAGGACTATTCAAAGATGTGAAATGGAGGGCAATGGCTCATGTGCAGCAGGCCAGGCTGTGTAATGGACAGAGAAAATACTGAGTCAGTGCTGCTGATGGAAGTGGCTAGTTG
>JARFYF010000029.1:30096885-30111596 GCA_030265395.1 Rhina ancylostomus | reverse complement strand
GGGCAATATTTCAATGCCACTACGAACTGACTAAACGTGTCCACTTTTTTTTATTTCCAGCTCTGGCTGCGTTATATTCTAAGCAGGACGTCCTGTAAGGATCGGTTTATTTAATAATCTGGTCTGTGCCCGGATCACGAAGCAGTGGTTTATTTGAGAAGCAATCAAATGTCTGTTTAGACTTGCCTTCCGTTTGGATTGACACGTTCTTTTTCATTAAATGCCTCCGAGTTGTTGAAAACGCTGGTTGCTGAGGGTGCGGGTCTGCAGCGTTATTCCCTATGTTGTGAGGTTTATGGGAATCTGTCTGAAAAACGGCTCAAGGTATAGATATTTAGGGTCTGACCTCTTTCAGCCAACGAGATTGAAAGACTTCCATTGGCATCATTAGCTGAATGGTTGGGTGCACCGACTCGAATGGCGATCGCCTGTTGGTTCTGGAGATTCTACCTAATACTATTGGTTTGATGAATTGACACTACGTAGTTTTGTTAGAAACAAGTAACTTAGGAGTTTACATTGAACCCTTTGGAATATTTGCAAAAAAACCCGCTGAAGTCACTTTTATTTGTCTCTCAAATTTAAAACATCGAGTTTGCCATTTTTAGCTATGTCTAGTTGCACATTGTGGGCTAGTCACCAATATTCTATCGATAAAACCAATTAGAAATATCTCTCTATTAAATTCAACTAATTAGTAAGTCATTGATAAGTGATATAAGGTGTACATTCTTTAGGAATAAGTACAGTTGAAATCATGGATATTTAATCAAAATGTAGCCCACTGCGTCAATATTTAATTGGTATTTTCCACATTTAAAAAGGAATAGGCATTAAGTGCCAGTGAATTGCTATTGTTACCAAGCACCAATTTTCAATATAGAGTTTATGTTTTTTGTATGTGCACTTCTTAAAAAAAGAATTTAATGTATTGGAGCCTTCTTTGGGTCTCTGTTTAACTGGCCACTGTTCCATATTAAATTATAGGAACCCACTGGACCACCTACGCCTAAACGACCTAGGGGAAGACCAAAAGGAAGCAAAAACAAGGGTCCCTCTAAAGCAGCTCAAAAGGTGAGATTAACTTGGGAACATTTCTGAGTATTAACCACACTCAGAAGACTAGTTTACAAATGAGTTCAATCATTCATCCTGAATACCAGAGGATTTACACCATTTTGGTAATTTGTGTTGTTTGAATCACATTTCCTGCAGTTTGCTATGTCAGAGTAAAGTCCAAGTTTAAAGTAAGAGACCATGACCGTTTCCCCTAGGAAGGATCATTTTCTGTTTCAGTTTTGAGGAAGTTGAGCAGCTTTGTTAGAGGGAAACATTTTTGTTTTGTTCTAGTGAGGCCAGTCCAATGAGCTGTACTGTTTATCATAGTTGACTCCATCTAGAGAAATGTCCGATTCACAAGCATAACAGCAAAGATTAGCAAGGTCTATGCTCTTGAGTATTTTAGATGTGGTTATATGTTGAGTTTTTAGTAATGAGCAATACTTTGTAGTACGTACATGTTGACTTTGGTGAAAACTTAAATACTAGGCATCACTTGGCCATTCTGTAATGGATTATGTTAACATTCAATATAACATCAATTGTGTGTGATTCTGTTCTACATCCAATTGTAAAGGAAAAGTTTAATGTAGAAATGTAGGTTGTTAATGCACACTTTTTAAAAGAAAAAATGAACCTGGAGCAATTCTTTTGCAGCTAGCTTTTTATCCTGTACAATGTTAGTTTTTATTCACCAAATAAAATGCTACAACAATGAAAAAACATCATTTCTGATTCTAAATGCATCCTAGATCAAAACAAGTTTTTGCAATTTCAAGGGAATGTGTGTGATCATGTTAAACAGTGGGATGAAGACATTTTTTAAAAAAAGAGAGAGATTGCAAACATAGTTGGAGGAGGTAATGCTCACGCAAAAAAGGCAGGCATGTAAATCTGTTGTATTCACTGTTAACCTCCCACAACTATAATTAATGTTCTTACTAATTCATCCTGATATTGCTTCCATTAAAGTTTATATTGAACTTGGTGTTCCCAGAAATTAGAAACCTGAAGAGATTTACTAATTGAGTCTTTTGGAGCCTTGCAGTTTATAATTAAATTGATAAATGTAACTATAGAGAAAGTCATGTAGGGTATAATTTTTATTTGTGAAGCTATGTTTAACTGGAGAGGAAACATTGGTAGATTAACATTTTTTGAATTTAACATACAAGTGTTTTTAACAATGATTTGTCTTTTAGGCATGTATTTTAAAAAGAATTTGCTTATACTTGTATATCAGTAATGCAAAGTGTAACAAGGATTCAACAATGTGCCATTTGAAAAAGGCAACTACATTATCTTGGGCTCCATATTGCAAAGTAATTTTGGAGACTTATAAGGTCTATCACATTGATTTTTTTCAGAAATATGTTACTCCCACTTTATCTTTGTAGATAAAGTAATCACACCAATAGCCTTTTAACAGTTAAAACAAAAGAGAAATAAAGATGAGACCTGTGCTGGAAGAAATTGTGATTGATTTTAAAGCTTAAAATTGATTTATAACCTTAGTCTTTTGGATTGGAATCAATATCTTTCTGAAATAAAATCAAATTTAATCTACTTTTTTTGCCTTTTGATGTGTTACCTTTTCTAAAACTATACTTATAAAAGGTAGAATTTGAAACCTCTTTAGATCTGATTTCAGAATCCCAAGTCATTTGTCTAAAAGTATGTTTAATACATTGAGTATTGCTTTCTAAAATAAGCCATAGTAATTCTACAGTGATCTCTGGCAACAATTATTTGTCCAGTACACTGCCAATTACTCCCAGAACTGAACCTTTGACACTTTTATCTTCATGCCTAGCTATTATTTTGCAAGGCAGATCCCTATCCAGGATTTATATATTGTTACATTTATATTATTACTTAACAAAGATTGGATGGCTAAAGAACACTTTATATCCATTAAATTATTTAAAGAGACCTTGTCTTGTTAATTGCATTCTAGTGCGCAGGTTTAATTTCCCTTGCATCTAACATAGTAATATACAAAGGTATAGCGCAAAAGCTCCGCTTTTATTGGTTCAGATACCATATCAATTGTCTCCTTGTTTCAGGTACTTTAGTAACCCTGGAGTTTAGGTGACATGTTAATTGTTAACAGTTGAGATGAGACTTGGACGATCCATTTAGTTAGACACATCACAGTCTTGACTGTGCATATTAATAATCCTGCTGAATTTACCAGTGGCAATTTGGGGCCAGTGACTTTTGCTCAAAGTGATC
This sequence comes from Rhina ancylostomus, assembly GCA_030265395.1. NCBI lineage: Eukaryota > Metazoa > Chordata > Chondrichthyes > Rhinopristiformes > Rhinidae > Rhina > Rhina ancylostomus. The sequence continues at coordinate 30,108,302 of JARFYF010000029.1, read as the reverse complement.
TGATTTTCTGAGGTAATTTTACACCTTTTAATACACAAATGTATTTGAATTTTTGAAAGGAAGCAGCTACAAAAAAGTAAGATCTAAATTTAAGTTTAGAACAGGTGGACTACAGTAGAATTTTTAATTTAAATATTAAAGATACTTTGCATTATTTAACTGTACTGGATGTAATTTCCACGAGGTCTAACTCCTTGGGTGAATTGTTGCATTGCCGTGGAACTAATTAACATACTGCTATGGTATGAGGCACCAGATAGTTGTTAATATCACAAACTAGCTCAAAACAAGATTGTACACAGGTTATCCAGGAAATGAGTTGTTATAGGGTATTTCTGCTGAAGACAAAAGAATTTGGTGGACTGATCAACTGAGGTCATTTGTAGGAATCATTGTAGTTGAAATGTGGACAGTTAAGTAATAGACGGAAGACTGTGCATTACTTTAGCTTGTAATGGGTCCTGTACAATTGAATACTTAAGCATGTGAAGATAACCTTGTTTTTCCAATTATTTTATTAGAAAGCTGAGCCCACTGGTGAGAAACGACCTAGGGGTAGACCTAGAAAATGGGTAAGTGCCACTTTCTTTATTGTATTGTGCTAGTGTTGGACCTGTTTCTTTTTTGTCATCTTGCTGCAACCCTTCCCACCCTATAATAGGCAAGCATAGAGTTTTTGTTCAAATGCTTGACTTTTCTTGTGTGGGGAAGTTCATTTTCCCATGAGATGGATCCCAACTGAATTCATTGCTGTCCTTCCCCAAGATCCTCTTGTGAACACTTTCCACACCGATACCTGAATACAAATCAGGGCAGGGAGCAGAAGTGATTTGTTTTCCCTTCACTCCTCTAGGAACAATGAAGAGAATTGGTATTACCCACGTGGCTGCTTTACTTGAGATTAGCAAAATCTGAAAGAGTGAAGATTCAACCCGTCATTTCATTGATATGCATGACTTGCCTACTTAAAAATACTTTCAAAAGAACCTTGCTAAAGTAAAACTGTTTTCATTGCAAGGTGATAACTCACACTAAATCTGGTCCAGTTGTTACAAATCCTAGAAGGCCTAGATGATGTATGTAGCCAGAATCAAAAGGTGACCAGTTAGAAAAGTAAAATAAAAGTGAAAATGGTAATGTTTCCCTTTGTTATTCTCATAGCTAGTAGATGATGCTGATGGCTTGTCAATTTAATTCCTTCATAAAAGTCAATAAATGTACAGTATGATTAGGAAAAATAGAAGTTATCAAGGATACATTTAAACAGACAACAAATGCCCTTTGAGTCACTGTTCTTTCAGTGCTACTGGGATTGTGGAGAGCATTCATACATGCCTTAATACACAGGATCTAAATTGCGTCCCACTTTTACTCTGCATTGTTTGTTGGTTTGCAATTTTTCCCCCTGTTGAATATGGAGAATTTTTCCTCCCAAAAGGAAATAAGTTAGGAACAGTCAATGATGGATCCAGGTTTCATTAGATTCTAATAAATAGTCACTGAGAAGTAGCTTGCTCTTTAAACTGCATTTTATTGTAACAAACTTTGTATAAGAATGTGAGAAAGAAGAGCAGGAGTGGACCGGGAGGCCTGTGAATCTACTCTGCCATTCAGAGACGACTAATCTAATCGTTGTTCTCAATTCCTTTCTTGACCTTGATTCCCTTTAGTCCAAAATCTGTCCCGGGCTTGAATGTAACTTAATTCAATGTTCAAAGCACTCTGGGTTAGATAATTCCAGAGATTCTCAACACATTGGGAGGAATATACAAAGTATTATCAATTCTAACAATTCAAAATATCAATTTGATCAATTATTGTGGGTAAAAATTTGCCAGATGAAGTTATGATTTTAAGCTGTTAAAGGCTTAATTCCTCAAATGCAAGCATACACTATCACCACTATATTGAAGGCTGCAATATGTGTACTGTGTATATTTAATGTGCTAGAATTTGCAGTGTTGGAACAGGTCCTATGACCCTTATGCTTCATGCAAATCTCCTCCAGCCTTTACATCAATTCTATTCTTCCCCCCCCCCTTTGAATTTTAAGGAAAAGACAGATAAACGCACATTCGTTTATTGGCTTCTTAAGCTGGCAAGATCCTCATTGGTTAATCCAACTGGTTCCTAAGTAAAGAAGTCCTGAATTTCCTGTTGGATTCATTGGTAGTTTTCTTGTATTTAAGGTCCCAGTTTTGTACTGTCCCATATGGAAGCATTTTCTTTATGTATGTCCTATCCATAATCCCCAAAGATCTGTGCTAATTCTCTCAGATTTTTTTACTTGCTAGATGACAGCTGAGGCATTGTCTTTTATCATGGGTATAACTTGCAAGTTCTGGTGGCATTATTGCAAGTCTTTGTCTGGCATCATCTTATGATTCTATTTCCCTTTATAATATGGAGACCTGCATATTTTCAGATGATTGCACAGAATCATAGAAGTATATTACAAAATTCCACTAAACTCGTCTCAATAAAAAATCTCCCAATTCAACACAATCCTATTTCCATTGTGTCTTCAATCAACTGGGAATCCAAGTAAGTCTCCTTGCTTAATGTTGCTTAATGCTTGTTGGTAGAGTGCATAGTTTCTTTAACAAGGATGTCTTCTTGCACTATTTGAAGAGTTCCTTTTCTTGCATAAATTGAAATCTGCTTGCAGTAATAGAAAGAAATGCTGTAAGAATTGAACATGCAATTTTCTGTAATGTCAGACCCATCAAGCAAAAATTTCAATAAAGGAAATTAGAAATGAATTGTATAAAATTGACCTCCGTGAGTGTGAGATGAAGGAATATCTGTCTGTTTACATATTTCTCAATTTAATTATCTTCCTATGCAATGCTTTAGGAACTTAAGGTTGACTGAGGGTGATTTTTATGTAAATAAAATATAGACACAGTTTTAAAGTACTGTCTCTTTGTTCCCCAGAATCAAATTTATATAAGTTTAAAAGTAAATTTCAAACCCAGGAAAGCTTTAGGTTATTTTGGATTGTGTAGTTGGTTCCTGTTTGAGTCAGGACCTGCACACTGTATCTTTGTGCCTTCCAAGATGTAAACTTTTTCAAAAAAAAGGAAATGATAATTGACAAGTTCAAAGAAGCAAAGATTAAGCAAGCAATTTCCAGTGTAGCAGCCAAAGATCACAATTGAAAGTTTTCAATTTTGACCAAAACTAAGAATGAGTGATTGAAAAATAAAAAAAAAGCAGATGTTGGAAATTTGAAATAAAAATGTAAAATGATGGGAATGTTCAGAGGGTCAGGCAGTATCTGTGGAGATAGAAACAAAGGTTTTAATTGATGACTTTTCGTCAGAACTAGGGAAGGTTAGAAATTAGACTCGTTTTCATTGGCAGTGGAGAGAGCAAGAGAGACGAATGTCATAAATGGTTGTGCCAACTGAGATTAGTTGGTGAAGGCTTGTTGATCATAGTTGATCTTTCTGAAGGTGTAAATGGGAAATGAATGAGGACAGAGAAGGGGAAAATAACTATGGACCAGTGAGATTCAGAACACTGCAGTTAGCGGAAATCTGAAATAAGAGGATGCCAGAAATACTAAGCAGGTTGGGGAACATATATGAAGAGGGAAAACAATTAAAGGTTGATGACATTTCCTCAAAAGTGGCCATGTTCAATGCAAACTGGAACAGCTAATTATCTGAAATGGTTGAATTCAATGCAAAGTATTGAGGGCTGCAGTCAGAAGATATGTTGGGCTTCATAGGAAAGATGTAGGAAGCAAAAAACACAGGTCACCATGAAAGCGGGATGAAGAATTAGTGATAGGTAACTGGAATTTCAGGGTCACCTTTTTAGATTGAACAGAGATGTTCTGCAAAATGGTCATCCTATCTGTTTGGTTTCTCTAGTGTAGAGGAGACTGCAATTGTGAGCACTGAATGCTGCTTACAACTTGGTGTACTGCTTTCAATAGATCTTCCATTTTCTGTAACTTAAAAGTTTGATCTCTAACTTCTAGTACTGATGAAAGGCTTTCAGCTTGAAATATTAACTTTGTTTCTCCCTCCATGGTCATTGAGAGCTCCCCAGATATCTTGGGTAACTTTACTGTGAGGTGATGTACTGAGTGATCAGACCAGAAGAAAAAACAACTTGCAATGGTGAAGCCAGGACTGGTTCTGCTAACGCTGCAGTGAGTTTTCAGGTTCATGTGCAAATGCCACTTGGATAAAGGACGAGTGGAATTGAATACTGTCAGGAGTTTCTGGTTCAGGAAAGAATGGGGTCAAAGGAGAAAAATCAGAAGCAACAATAAATCAAAGTGTTTTTTGCACAGAATATTTTTCTTACTAACGCTCTGTATGTTTAGCATTTGAACAAGTGGTGTAAAGTTTTGCTGTTGCAGTGGACATTTAGAAGTATAAATAATTATGTGAGTGTTGAGAAAAACGAATGTACTGGGACAATGTTACAATTGCTTATTCTAGTCTTTGAAACGTCCTTCTCACATTTGTTAAGTTTGCCAGCAGAACATAACAGTCATGCTGACAAATGTGAATGATTGCTTAGAGACCAAATATAGATCCTATACTTTATCAAAGTTTAAGCCGTTTTCACCTACATTTAATGTAGTATGCAGCACATTATTAGTTTCATGTGATATATTTGTAATCGGTATTGAAATTGTACATTGTGTCTAAATTTGAATTTTCCAATACTGGAAGATGGTCTCAGTTGTTTGTAATTATGAACCGTATTGGAGCACCCTTCATGAAGTAGGGCAAGAGGTGTTTAATTCTTTGGGAGTTTATCAAACACAAATAACTTTGTTGCCATGACCTTCACTTACAAATAAACCATTGTGGCTGAAAACCAATCAAATATCCTACTGAAAGAGAAGAGCTGTGAATATAAGAAGTGATTCTAAACTTGTATTTTATAAAGAACATAACTCAAATAGAAATCAAAGTACTGCAGCACTTCTTTTGCTTAACTTCATAATTCAATTTAATGATCTAAGTAACAGAATTTTAGAACAGAGAAAACCAATACTAGTATTGCACTACCAAAGATAAAACAAAAGCTGTTCTAGAAAAATTATTTTATCAAAGCCCAGTGATTAGAATGTTGATGTAAATGCATTGTCCTGCATTGATTTGTTATTGGTTTATTATTGTCACTTTTATTGAGGTTCAAGTGACGATACTTGTACTGAGATCAATTCATTACACAGTGCATTGAGGTAGTACAAAGTAAAAACAATAACAATACAGAGTAAAGTATCACAGCTACAGAGGAAGTGCAATGCAGGTAGACAATAAGGTGCAAGGTCTTAACAAGGTCAAGGAGCAGTATTGTTCAATACATTAGCCACATGTAGCTAAATGGGAATGCATCCATTGAATTCCTGATTTCCTAATTCATTTTCACTTAATGAAACCACAGGGTGTGATGTAATTATTAATTTGCAGAGGGTATCTATGGACTGTTTGTCAATTATTTGTGAAACGCTAAGATGAAAAGCAGAATGTCATAAATGAGTACTTTACTTCTTTAGTCCCTGCTGGTATTTGTTGATGTCAATGCACTCTTATAATAGTTACTAATTGTGTTAGGGTATGAAAGGCAATTTTTCTAAAATTGGGGTATGTCTAAAATGTTAGTATAGCCACACCTTTAGCAGGACATTTTCTACTCAACAACTATGTCTAATGGCTGAACATTTACTGGTTATGCTCATGAATTGTGTCTGGACAGGTGATTTCAACACTTCAGTTGAAGAAATATAATTGGAGTGAAATAAAATTGGTTGGTTTACAGCCATAGAGCATAACACAACAGCAGTTTTACTGTTTCAGGATTGATCTTTGAACCTACATTTCCAGCTCCCCATTCACACTGATGGTTTTACTTTCTCTAAGCCTCCAGTCAACTGTTAATATAGACCTATAATTTATTTTTATTATACTGGCCCACAGCAGTGTTGGTGACATAATTTAGCAGTTCAACTGCTCTAAAATTGTTTTCACACAACTTGAAACGCAGTCTGCTCAGTTCATTGCAGAACTAAACTGTATTTGGCTAAGTTTAGTTCTGCTTGCCTTCTTTGATGTGTAAGGCTTGACTTCTCAATCTGCAGAATGACCAACATGCTTGCAGTCTGCCTTCATGGACGTGGAATTAACCATTGTCAAGCAAGTCATGTGGAGGCAACACAGGGCAAACTGAGATGCTGTATTTGCAAGTGTGTTCTTACTTTAACAAGGAAGTTGTGATGTAGCACCTAAAATAATGACTCAGTTTTCATTACTAATATATTTGGGAATTAACTTACAGAAATGAATTGTATATATCTGCAGAGAATGGCCTTTGTAATTCAAATTCATTTAATATTTAACCTGTAAAATCTTAAGTAATTTTGTGTGTTATTCTAATTTATCTCTGCTATTACTAGAAATTTGTTGCAGCTTTGCTTGATGCATAATTTGATTATATAGGGCAAGTTGGTTTTTGAGTACTATGGGTGCCAAATTAGTTTCAAAATGGCATCCATTGCATCCACACACGAGAAGCTTGCAGTGGAATGTTCGTTATGTTGGCAAGGTTGTTAGCACTTGCACTTCTAATGCTCACCAGAAGTATGCCAATGGTGATACTACCCATGCCATGCCAATTCATTGACATAATTTTTAAGTAACTTAGCTTTCCAGCTGTCTTAACTTTATACAAATGAGTGTTCCCACCAGCTCTAGGATCAGCTGTCAAGCTCTTTCCTATTTGTTTCTGATTGCTCTTTCTTCCAGCTATTTGCTCTGCAAGAGGAGGAGGAGGTGGTCATTTTTTGTGGTGTAATGTATTTGGGTCATTTGCCTGTCATGTTGAACAGCTGGTACTGTGTGCAACCTGGGAGATTTGGGGGTGAAGTTTGAAGCAGAGTTGGGTTTTGTGTGGATCAGTGGAGTATGGGAATGCTGGGTATGAATGCTGAGTTTTAGGGGTTGGTGAGAGTGAGTATGAGCTGCATTGAACAGTGTCTGAGGCCATTGCTGTTTTAGGGGAAAAAAAACTGCAGATGCTGGAAACCTAAAATGAAAACTGGAAATGCTGGAAACATTCAGCTGGCCAGGCAATATCAGTGGAAAGGGGATGTGTTTTAGGTTGCAGAAAAATTTGGGAGGAGTGGGGATTGGGGGAGAGGGGAGACAGGCTAGATATGGATGGGACAAAGGGAATATCGGTGATATGTTTAGGCCAGGGTTGTTCTGGGGATGGGTCATTAAATGAGAATTTAGAGGGTGACAAATGTGAAGGTTGAACCTTTTGTCACCCTCTATGTGCTGTTAACAGTCCATCCCCACAGCAATCTTGCCCTGATCCTATAATATTTTCTTTATCCCCCCCCCCCCCCCCCAACCTTCTCTGCAACTTAAAGTTAACTTTTTTCTCTTTTCCAGTTCTGACCAAGAGTCTTTGACCTGAAAAGTTAACTCTGTTGCGCTCTCAGTAACTGCTGCCTGACCTGCTGAGTATTTCCACAATTTTCTGTTTTTGGTGGCTTTGGCAGTTGGAGTGTTCACTGACCATAATCACATACGTGAGATTAGTGAACCTTTCTTGGGTACTGCACTCACTGCCTTGAATCTTAACACTTGAATTAATCACTTTGGTTACTGCATCCACTACCTTCAGAATATGTTTAGAGGGCTTCCTGCCTCTCAGTGGACAGATTATATCTTGGCCCTTTCCACAATTTTTGCCAAGATTTCTATATCAGTGTTGGGAAATCATGGAGCTTGTCGTCCATTGTTGTGTGATGCAAAGTTTCCCATGTAGAACCTATTTCAAAGAGCCTGTTGCAGGTGTATTCAACAGCCCTTAAGAAGTAATAGCCACTCCTGCCTTTGGACACTTGCTAAGTTGTGAGCAGTCATTCAACACTAGGGTTAGTGCTGGTTGCACACAACCATCATTGTAATTTAACAAGCAGCAGAGTACATTCGTGGCCTGCAATAGAAGCAATGGACCCACCTCATCCTGTGCTGTGATCTACATGCTTTTTTTTAATGACTATCCAATTTAGCCCCACTGGATTAACAGAATAATGTACTACACTGGATTTGTGATCAGAATTGAAATAAAAGGGTGGCATTTTTTTTTACTACTTTCTAAAGTTCAATAGTTTAATGTATGTCATGGGTGACAAATTTCTGAAGCTAATGAATACTAAATGAAAGGCCATATAGTGTAACTGAATAATGACAACATTGTTAAAGATGACTGAAAGTATCTTTGGCTTAAAGCTGGTGATGGAATGAATGCTTGATGCAATGGAATGATCATAATGTTGTAAATGTGTTGAATGTTAAATAAATTCAATAAAAATGTTAGCCATTTCAGCTGTGGCTCAATGCTAGCTGTCATGCATCAGGGTTAGAAGCTCTTGTGTTCACACCCCTCTACAGGGACACGTTATTTCACAAATATTGTAGTCTATCAGAAGAGGGGTGAAATTTCTTCCAAGGTGTCTACACCTGAGTGAAATTCCACTTCTGTGATGAAGCAGAACAGATGGGAGTGGTATGCTGCCAATGTGCAGCCGGACTGATCTGCTCTTTCTGCTGATCAAAGCCAATACTGCCTGCATTTCATCCATATTGTCCTACAGCATATCTGTAAACCCAAAGAAATCATAGCCCAACCTGATGTTTTTTAATTCATTATTCATGAATGGTAGTATTGACGGTAAAACATTTCTCAAAACTTTTTACAATTGGATCTTTGAGAATTTGACCTCCTGTTTGGAAATATTCTGATTTCAATAAACAGAACAGTTTAGCTATTAGGTCAGATTGCAAGTTCGTTCCATTTTGTAAGTTGGGCACTGGGTGTGGGAGGCTTGGTGGTCATTTTTGAATATAACATAATTTGGAAGGGTTGCTGAGCTGAATGGAGGACAGATAACAGCTGATGATAAAGATGCTGCTTTTAAGGTCCTTGTCTGAAAGAAACTTTGGACATAATACCTCCCATTTAGGCATTAAAGTGCTGACTATATATTTTCCTTGTAAGTGGTAAGAGCCCACATCAGTAGGGCAAGAGTTGTACGAATACTAATCCAGGTTCTGCTATTGGCTGACAGGGCATTGCCGGGGATGTGGATATCCCTTTATGTGCATCAATATGTTTCAGCTCCAATTCTGACAGAGTATCTCCAGAGGAATTACCAACATTGCTTTGTGTGAACTCCAAAGGAGATGTGTGTGTGTGTTTATTGTTACTTGTCTGGCATTTCTCCCTCAAGTGCCCTCTTTAAAAAAAAGTTCAACCCATTATTGATCTCATTACTGAGTTGAATGCCACATTTGGCTAAAAGAAGTGAATACAGTGTACCATACATTAATACCTTGCATTGTTGAAGAGAGATTTTTATAAATGCAAGTCATTTGATGGCATGGAAAGAGTTAATGCAATTATTGTGCTACTCTGTTTCCATTGAATTATGATATCCTTACCTTTAGACTTTGGGAGCTAGATTGTTCAGACACATTACCACTCCTATAACCAGCACCAATCAAATGTTTGCTTCTGACTCAGATAGTAACTTCAGTCATTTCCAGTGCCCGAAATAAAGTTTCATGAACATGAATGTTGAGGCTTTGCATTTACCAGGTCTTTTGGAGTACAAAACTGTGATCTTTAACAAAAAGTTGGTATAAATCTCCAGTCATTCTTGTGCCAAGTATTTAAGTATGTATGGAAGAATTTGGTCATAACATTTCAACCTATATAAATTCAAAGTAAAACATAGTGAAGTATGTACACTCATGGGTGTGATTAATGGAAAAAGACATAGCTACAGTGAAAGGTGTCCCTTTTGTGGTTGGGTGTTAAGGCGGATTTTTGGTTAGGGTAAAGAGCTACACTGTGTAGTTACATTTGACCTAGAAATGATTAATATGAACTGTAGATACTAAAGAATAAGGAAATGTTCTGTCCCAAGCACCTTGATGAGCACACCAATGGAAAATCCTGAACAAGTACTCCTGGTTAAATGCTCCTAACAGCTTCATGCAAAATGTTTTTTTTGCATGAGGCTGTTAGCTGGGTAATGAACGGACAACATGGTGCTGTAATAAAATAGTGAAAAGTAGAAGTTGTTGTTGTTGTTGTTGTTATTATTATTGGTTCCTTAACCATTAAGATAATCGACCAGATTTTCCCAGAATGATGAGGTGAAATATTAATGCTATAACTACTCTGTAATGCAGCAAAATGTACATTGCAGCTTCTGAATTGCTTCCTTGATTAAAATGGTACATTTTGGAGTAGACATTTGTCTACATGTCCACTTTTTATAAACTCAGTAAGAACCAATCTCTCAGGCAAACCATCTGCTCTGCTGCAAGACCATGGTTAATAATTTGTTGGAAATTTACTGGGTCCACCAGACAGGCAATTATCCCCACAGTTGGGTAAATCAGGGCTTAGTGCCTGTATCGTGATGTCTCGCTTGCATTGGGCAAAAGTTAGCAGAATCAGGAGGCCTGTGGCACTTGGGATTCTTCATTAAATACATAACAAACAACATCAAAGTGTAATTTTCTTTTGTAAAAGAAATTGGAACAGGGAAGCGCAATAGTGGCCCTCCAGAATCCAGTGCCATTTCTGGCCCTTGATCAGGCCATGCTTCTCCCATTCCTGCCTTTTCCAGGTATTGAGGCACCATAGTACAAAAGGCCATTCAGCCTATTGTTCCCTTGGAAAAAGCTTTTTCATTTAGTTCCATAATATTGCAAGTGGCTCCCCTTCAAGTTACCTTTTGTAAGTTTCTATGGAATCTAGTTCCACCACTTTTAAGTTGGTGCATTTCAGATTCAAAAATTCTTTATGTGAAAAGATTTATTCTTATCTCCCCTCTGCTTTTGCTATTTTCAAACCCTTGATCTCAAATTACTAATCCACTTGCCAGAAGAAACACTTTCTCCCCACTTAGTTAAAACCCCCAATGGTTTTGAACTTCTATTAAACTTCCTGTTTTACAGAGAACAGACCTAGCTTCTCTGATTTATCTAGCTAAATAAGTTCCCTCATCCTTGGCACTCTGACAAACCTCATCTGCGCACTCTCAAGTCTTGAAGATGCTTTCTAAAGTCTGATGCCCACAATCGTGCCCAATAATTCAGCTGAAGCTTAACCTGTGATTTTCAAAGGCCTAGGATGACTTTCTTATTTTAGTGTTTGATGCCCCTAATTACAAAACAAATTTCTCTTTTACTTAAGTCTTATCAATCTACCTGATCACTTCCAGACAGCTGTCTTTGTGTACTTCCTGCCACACTGCACCATCCCACCAAAGTAACACTATTTAGATTATACTGCTTTTTCATGTTCATTCTCGCAAAGTACATTCTTGTCAAACTCATTCCATGTTGAATTGCATCTGG
>JARFYF010000029.1:30071631-30082444 GCA_030265395.1 Rhina ancylostomus | reverse complement strand
TGATGAATCCAATCTACCAAGTTGCCATAAATCCCATATGCCTTATTCTTCTGGATCAGCGTACTATGAGGGACCTTGTTGAAAGCTTTACTGAAGTCCATGTATATGACATCCATTGCCTTCCCCTCATCAATTATCTCTCAACTCCTCAAAAAAAACTCAATCATGTTTGTAAGAAGTGACCTGCCTCACACAAAGCCTTGCTGACTATTCATGCACCATTATGCAGTCAACAGTTTCAGCAAGGTGCAATACATATTTTACATCTTTGCAATGTTTTTAGCTGTAGGTTGACCAGACACTAAGAATTGAGGGAAGTCTTGTCAATAAACTGAAAACAAACCATAGAGGCTGATAACAGGAAGGGGATCTGAGTGCATATTGATTCTGTGTACCCTCAGATGTTAAAAGCTGATTGGTAGAACATAAAATGCAATACAAGGATACTGTACTGTTAAGTTTCCTTTTAATCAGAGCTGAAAACAGGAAATGCAGAGACTTTTAAATATCTTGATTTGCTGCAGTTTGCTAGAAAATTTTGTTATTGATTGCTGGTGGTGTTCCATCCAGAGTTGCCTTGATTTATTTTATCATATGATTATCTGAATCAGTTAAAGGAGGATTGCCATTCCGTTCATGAGGTGAGGTGAACATTTATGGCAGCAAAGGAGAAGAGGCTCTGCATCATCTCACGATCCCCAGCTCTTCATTCATTGTAATGAAAGAGAGATTCCATGAGCAGAGAAAAATGACATACAAATGTGCAAGCTTGGAGATGTTTGAAAATAGTTTGATTTTATTTCCGGCTACTTCACCTTCTGTAGTAGGTGGTGAAATGGGTATTTGAGTCACTATAATAAGAAAACCTGCCAATTTCAGCCTTCGCTGCCAGTAGCTATGTTGTTACTAGTGGCACAAATGTTAGTAGGGCAAAAAAAATCTGTTAAAATGGGATGGGTATAGTAGTGCTGCAGATTAATGCAGTGGTTTGCAGCACTACAATGAAATTAGAGTTTAGGACAGGTCTATACTCTTGTTGAAGAGATTAATTAGTCTGTACCATCACTCGAAAGTCTCACTGCCCAGGGTCTTCCGAAATATCGAAACTGAAGTAAAATGCAGTGACTTCACTTTGCACTACAATGCTGTCCACTGCAGAGTGGGTGGTTTGTTTAAATCAGGAATTTCCTGGTTGCAGGGCAGAAATTCTTCACAACAATGATTCCTTTACAGTCATTATAGACATGAATTTCCTTTGTGTGAACTTCATTTCTGGAATGTCCCAGTAGACAGTTGTATCAGAACTGACTTTAGTCATGAATTTTTATTAGGAAGAAACTAAGGGGAATGCTGAAGCCTCATAATGCAGGATGTTGTTGTAATTGAAAGGGGTTTTAAGAAAAAAGCCAGGTAACTCGTGATTAATTGATCCAATTGTTAAAAGGGTAGTTTACAACCTGAAGATTGAGGAAAGAACTAGGTGGTAAACAATTCCAATCTTGACTAAATTTTACTTAACCATATCCTCCACCACACCACCTCTCCCTCTTTCCTTAACCCAGTTTTTGGTTACAACACTGATTCTGTCACATGCAGAAATGCAATCACATATTTAATGCTCTGAACTAAAATACAAAGGTGTTTACACCTTGGAAAGTCCACTTGCTGTTGGATTGCACCTCACGAATCTGAATCCAAAGACTTTAATGTGCAGCCTAGCAGAGCTTGGACTTGAAACACCAATCCTCTGCATCAAACTCTGCAGGTATTGCTGGATTTTAACAAGCTGATAACACTGATATTCTGTATGCTCTGTGCATAGAGCTGGTCTCTCTTTTGCCGCCAGCATATATGGTTACCTGGAGCAAAATTGGAGGAATCCAAACCCTGAGTGATAAATCAATTTCCCTTGCTTTCATTAGTGAGACAGGTTGACTTGCCCAATAATAACAAAAGCCTGGAGCCCAGGGGTGTTGACACTAATAGTAGTATTTCCACTGTGGCCTTCTGACTGAGACCAGTTAATTTTGTATAGACAATAGATCAAATAGAGCAAATCTCATGGTTGTGTGCTTCAATACTTTGCAGGATGGTGCCTACATAGCTTTATGTGACAGGCAGCTGAAGTAGTGGTGTGGAATCTGCCTTCTATCATCATTTATACCAGTACCCAAAAAAATCCTAAAAGTATACTTTAAAACAAAATATTTTTCACATTAACAATATAATGTATGACATTATTTTGTTTTAAGAATATAAATTTATATTGTGTATGGACTACTGGTCAATTCTATTTGTGGTGACGTGACTGGGTGTCTGGGGTGAAACTGTGGATGATGATGGCAATGGCAACTTTGAATTTCCAACTTATTTATTGTCAACTTATTTCCAACTTGCTATACTTGATGTATTTGACTAAATATATTTTTAATTACTCAGTAACTTAATTTTGTCTATCAGTGATAACAATAAAGCACCCCTTTAACCAAAAATAAAATTCAAACCCATTAATAAATCTTACTGCTAGGTTTGCAAAAGTGCTTGTTGTATGTCACTTTGGAGAAAGAATTTTTCCGCCTGTGCCCTCTTCCCCCTTTCCCACCCTGATAAACAATTATTTAAAAAATAATTCTCTCTCCTCTACCCTGCCATCCATTCCATGTGTGCCAGTTTGAAAGCTTGGGTCTTGATGTGTCGTTGGTTTATGGTAGGGGTGGCATTTGTTGAGGCAAACTTTCCTGAACTAATCTCTGCACATATGATTCTGATAATATAATTTTATTTTGCCTAAATGATAAAATTGGTTGGAATGTTTCAGAAACCAGAAGTGTGATGTCTGTTGACTGAGCTGTTTTAAATCTAATAGTTCAAAAGAAATAGTGCTGCTTGTGGGAAGGCAGCATTCAATTAGAGTCGGTTCCAGTGAAAAGGAATCCATGCAGCTCCCTTAATGGTAACTTGAAATTAGTTAAAATTACAAGGGAGTATGTGTGGATACTGAAGACTTGCTGGTGCATAGGCATTGATTGTTGCCATTCATGGGTACAGTGGTGTTATTTTGTTACATAGCAGCCATTTTGAACACAGGAAGATCCCACTAACAGAATCTGCTAAATAGTTAAACGAATTGACTGAATTTTTAAAAAAAGTCACAATAACAAAGAATCTTGCTTTTATTTGACAAAGTTTTTCATTGTCCATATGAACAAGTAGACATGTCAGTTTCACATCTTAAATGAAAGAAATCACCTCTGGCAATGTAACACCCGCTCACTGCTGTACTGAAATGTCAGGCTTTATTATTGAGAGGAGTACTAATTAATCACTAAATATTTAGTATGATTATAGTTACAAAATGAGCTATCTTAATTGGGTGATATTTCCCATAATACTAACATGCGGAGGGAAAAAGATCTCAGGATGATCTTAATGCTTGCTTCATAGCATCACATAAAATAACAATGCTCTAAGTATATGAATGGCATCAAGGCTTTGCAGGATTTTCAGTTTATGGGATTTGTGCAAAAAGAAAGAAACTGAAATTCTTCAAAACAGTGGAGATATGTTTTGTAGTCATGATTAAACATATTTAAAGCAAATGCACAAGTCCCACTGAGCAGACAAGACTGGACAGTGCTCGCTAACAAAATTACCTTAATTCTGTTTTGAAACACGAGAAAATGAAATGAATCTTGACTCAGATCATAATACAAGTTAATTTTCTTTTGAGGTAAATGTACCATTGATTGCCAAAAATATTCTGTGGTTCACCCAATCCCTTCTCCTAAACTTGTGCTGTCCATTTCTGAACTGTTGGATTGTGGAAAAAGAGGCAGTCCAATCACTAGCGATTGAGAGACCTTGACGGACAGTAAAAAATTTGTCAGCTATTCAGAGAGGAAATAGGCAGGAATGCTGGCTGATTATAGCTGCAGATTGTAACCACTGAAAAACCCTGAGGTTGTGACCAAGACTTGACCCAGGGCAGAAGATAAAGTAGAAAGGTGACTTCTTGATTGACTCTTTTACAAAAAAGGAAAGAATAAGTGGGAGGCCATGAGTGAGAGCCAAGTTTCTTGGACAAAAGGGAACTGCATTTTATAAGAAATTTTATTGGTTTGATTTACTACATAATTTATAGCAAAAATTTATCTTAATAAAGTAGTTTTCGGATGAAAAGTTTAAAAAAAATCCCCTTCAATTTTTGCAAGAAATATTAATATTTTTGAGGAGCCATTTTAAGCTTGCTGTAAGACAAATTGAATGTTAGTAATCTGTGACCTGTGTCACTGCACTAAAGGAGGACATCTTGATTGGTTGCTGATTCCACATGCAACTTGTATTTGCGTTTCAATTTAAACCCATCAATTTTCACAAATGATTCCTGCTTCTGTCAATTCCTTTTGAGCTATTTACAATTTTTTTTAACAATATGGAAAATGGATAAAATGCACACAAATCAAAACACTCTAGGATTTTGGCTTGTATGGGAAGAACAACAATCTTCGACATTACTGTAATTGTTGCAAGCCTTCATTAAGCAATGCATTTTGGAGCTGAAATGATTAAGACTTTAATGGTTTAATTTCCTGTCTATGCAATTTCAATAGCATTGTTAACCCATCTTATTTTTGTTAACTGCTAAACTAAAAGGAGTTAACTGCCAGTAAACTTGTGCAGTCAGGATTTCAGGCAACCATGCTAAGAAGTGCACTAAAAACACATACAGAATAAAGTATTTTGATTGCTGACTAATACTCCTTGAGGTTCTCAAAGGTGAGTGCATTTGAACAGAACTGAGAAATATTAATATAGCATGCAGTATAATTAACTAATTTATTTTGCAGTGGTTTGTTAATAACATGGTGTATTGGAGATGGTGATGCTGAGATTCTTCAAGTTCGGTTTGGTAATGATGTCTTGGAAGATTGTCATCTTTCCCAGAGAGGACAGGTGTTTACAAATAGCATGACAAGAACACCAATCTATTGCTGCCCAGTTGTCTGGCACACCAAATTCTCAGATGTCCAACTTAATTCAGTAATGCACATATCATCACAGGAAATCTCAAACCAAATTGTTTTCTGTTGCTTTGAGTTCTGAGCAACATTTCTCCCTCTCTGAGAAAGATTGCAACAAGCAAGATGTGCAGGGTGGTATGTGGCATCTTCCAAGTCTGCCATTGTTCAGTGAACCTTGTAGGCCACCAGTTTCATGCCTTGTTGCCTTTATGTCGTTGAGGCCATCATGCCTGTGTAATGCTTTTTAATTTCTTTCATTTGAACTGACTTTTTAATATATTGAAGTTACTTGTAAGGGAATAGGTTCAAATTGCTTTTTTTGACTGACTTAATGGAAATGTTTGGTGTGCTTTCCACATTTAAGAATAATGCAGGTGTTAGAGTGGATCTTAGACTGCCTCTGGGGCATTGGTTTCAATGAGTGAATGCTCACAGGTGTGTTGTGTTAACACAACAGAGGAGGCCCCGTGGCAGGAACATGTGTCTGATGTAAGTCAACAACCAGTTCCTTTTCAGAGAACCCTTCCAAACCTTGTCAAGACTGCAAGGTGTCTGTGAGTCAGCCAGCATCATTGGGGCCTCCAAGATAACTCAGCTAGAAGTTATAGTGTAGACTATGATTGTAAGCCCCCTGAACAAATTCAGTGTTGGTTTTGTAAGCTACTCCTGGTCAAAAATGCTGTTGCTTGATTTTTGGAAAAATACAAATGCTCTACACAATAAACAAGATGGATCTAGGTATGAAAACTTCGAAACTGCAACGCCATGTACAGTGTTGCACTGGAGCAGATTTTATCTTGAGCATAGCATGATACATCTCACTGAAAGCCCCAAAAAGTGTAACATTTTAAAATTTCTCTCCATTGAATTGAGTTTTGTTTAATATTTAAGTTATTTGTGGGGATAAAGTTCTAAGTGTTTGGTCTTTTGGTTGACTTGATGGTGGAAATGTTAATCACTCTTTCCCCACCTAAGAATAATGCAGGTATTGGTGTGCATCTAAGTGGGCTTTGTTCAGGCAATTGCTTTGAATGATCAAGTTCTCATAGGTGTGTAAATAAAATCTTTTGTTATTTTGTATGCAATGTAGACTTGTTGGCAAAAGCAATATTCAGTCCATTGAAGGAGCCCAATGATTTCACATGGTTTAAGCTTCAGAATTAAGATTTAAAGAATAATAAAGGGAAATCATTGGTAAACATTTGGGTCTTCAGATGTAAGTAATTTTTAACTGATTCATGACAGATTTCTCCAGATGAGTCCTAGATTGTTCACCTTCTCAATAAGTAAATAATTTCTAATGAATCTAAGGATTAATCAGAATATCCTAGTTACGGTATTCAGGCTTATAGTTATAGGGAAAGGAGCCAATGCTGAATCAGTGCTTTTTCCTGAAAACAACTATTACTAAACCAATTGAAACTTGTCTCGTGCTAATTAGTCTGTGGATGGGAATAGGTAACAGAATGAGCACGATTTAATGTCTTTCACCAAACCGATCCTCATGTTGCCCTGCTGCCCATTCCCACCCTGCTCTTCAACTACTTAGATCTGTGGTCACCATGCACAAAATCCATTCACTGACAACCATAAATCTGCACCACAGTTTTTAAAGTGTCCACCATTTTGCAAAAAGAAAATTTAGCACTAATTTACTTGCCTGGAGTACATGGAAAAGCCATGATGCGTGTTGCTGATTTTACAGACAGCTTCCCACAAAGATTTGGGGATCTCTAGCGAGGTCTCTCTTTCCAACACTTGCTGGTGTCAGTTCAACAGGGATCCCTGGTGTGTAGCAGCTGCGTGTCCAAGCTGGGTGAGCAACCAGTTGTTTAACGAATTACCATCCAGCAAAGAGGGAAAGGCACCATCTTTTTTACAATATGAAGAAATAATAATGATTTTTAAAAAACCATCATCCTTGGATGCAAGCTACAATGGAAATCCTTTTCTCTACCTTATAGCTGGTTGTAGAAATATCATTTAAAGACAAGATTTCCTTGATGGCCAGTTAGGGCAGCTGTAGATATTTGGGTTGCAGCTTTATGAAAGACATGTTTCTAAGAATTAGCAGCAACTGCACAGATCTCTCATAATGTAAAAACTAATGGCTAACTAATGTAGTTTTACTTTAATAAATGCTCATTACTTAGCTGACAAAGTAGCAACTGGTTGCTTCAATTTTCAAAGCATGACAGAATTGTGTGCTGTTTGAAAATGAAATAATGAGAGAAAATGTTAGGATCCAGCAACAAATGCTTTGGCTGTGTCATAAGCATGGTTCTTACACCAGCCATGGGGCATCTTATGAAAGTTGTACATTCTGATGGTTGAAGGCATCCCTGGATATTTGATCAAAAGTGACATTCTGACCATATGATAACCCATCATACAACAATTGAACATGTACCTTATAGAGATGTTATTACGTTTGCCTTGTGAAAATAGATCCCCAGCGCCAATTATTTTGCTTGTGATTTTGTGTCAGCTACTGTTGTGTAACATGACAGGACGATGTCTCAGGTTCCATGCAAAAGTGTCAATTCTGAAATGAAAACCTTAATGTGAATTGAACTGAACTTGGACTTCATGTGTCCAAACTAGATGGCACATAGCAACCTAAACCAAAGCTCTCTGCTCACTCTCTTGCTTGTTATCATACTTTCTAATCATTTAGATTTAAATCTAATCATTTAGATTTATCGTCATGCATGCTTTAAAAATGTTTACAGATGGTATGAAAATTGATTGTGTAGAAGAATTTTCAACTTCAGAAGAATTTATCTGGTTTGGTTAGTTGAGCAGAAAGCTGATAAATGCAATTTAATCCAGAGGAGTGCGAGGTGGAGAAGTGCAACAAGACAAGGAATGTACAGTGGATGAGAGGATATTGAGAAGTACAGCTTGGAGGAACACAGAATCTTGGAGCATTTGTTCACAGATTCTTAAGGTAGCAGTGCAGGTACATCTGGTACTTTAAAAGGATTTCATAGTACTTTCCTTTATTAGCCAAAGCAAGAATATAAGGTAGTTATGCTAGAATTATGTACAGTCCTTGAGTGTTGTGCACAGGCCTGGTCAGCAAGTTACAAGAAAGGTGTGATTTGACTGAAGAAGAAGCAGCAGAGGTGATAATGCCAGGAGTGGCAAGAATCATAGAGAGGGACTGCACGGAACCAGGTCCTTCAGCCCACTGGGTCTGAACTGACCATCGACCACCCATTTATACTAATTCTAAATTAATCCCTTTTTTTAATTCTTCCCACATTCTCATCACCATCCCCAATCCCATAGATTCTACCACTCGCCTACATGCTAGTGGCAATTTACATTGGCCAAATTAACCTACTAACCAGCATGTGTTTGGGATGTGGGACAAAACTATACACCCAGCAGAAACCCACACAGTCACAGAGTGAGCATGCAAACTCCAGCATTTGTGGAAAGATTGATAGTCTGGGATTGTTTTCCTCTGAACAGAAGAGGTTGAAAGGAGACTTAATTGAGGTTCATTAATGCCCCATCTGGATTTTGCCACGAGTGCCCTGCTCTATAATTCTTCACAACCTTAGTCCAAATATGGACCACAGAGCACAATTCAACATGTGAGGTGAGATTGACTGTTGACATCAAGGAGGTATTTGATGGAGTATAGAATCAAAGAACTCTGGTAAAAGTGAAGTCAATGGGCATCAATTGGAAAACTTTCCAATGGTTAGAATCCCACTTTGCACAGAGGAAGATGGCTGTGGTTGTTGGAGATCAATCATCCCAGCCTTTGGACATTACTGCAGGAGTTCTTCAAGGCAGTGTCCTTGGCCCAATCATCTTAGCTGCTTCATCAATGACCTTCCTTGCTTCATATGGCCAGAAGTGAGAATGTTCACTGAGTTTGATTCCATTTGCAAATCCTCAGCAAATAAAAATTAAAACAAAATGGTGGAAGCACCAGCAGGCCAGGCAGTATCTATGGAAAGAGACACACAGGTAACTTTTCAGGTCAATATTAGAACTATTGAGCATTTCTAGCATTTTCTGTTTTTATTTCAGGTTTCCAGAATGTGCAGTTTTATTTTGTTTTAGCAAATGCCCCATGCTTGTATGTGCTGAGTACTAAGCAAGGTTCAGGTAAAGGCTAATATATGGTAACATCTGTGCCATAAATGCACCAGGCAATACCCATCTCCAACAAGAGAGACTCACTACCTACTCTTGACATTTAGTGATATTACCATTGCCGAGGTCCTCACTGTCAACATAGAGGTGGGTCACTGATGAGGAGCTCAACTAGCACATTCACATCAATACCATGGCAACAAGGGCAGAGCAGATGCTGGTATCTTGTGGTGGGTGACCCTTTTAACATCCTAATGCCTTTTCACCAGCTACAAGGCACAAACAGGAATGTGATGGAATACTCTCCACTTACCTGGATGAATGTCTGACAAAGCAGTTTGCTTGATTAAAACCCCATTCACCCTCCACCACAATTACACTGTGGATGCAGTATGCACCATTTACAAACTGTGCTGCACTTATTCACCCGATCTACTCTGGCAGCACCTCCCAAACCTGTCACTTCTATGCAATAGCAGGACAAAGAGTTCAGATTCAAGGTCTTCAAGACACCACTACCTTAAGGTTTCTCTCCAAGTTGAATGCCATCCTGACTTGAAATTGTCTCACTTCATTGCTGCTGGTTCTAAATCCTGGAAGTCCCTTTGCAGCCTTTGCCACAGCATTGTGGGAGTTCCTTCACCAGAATTACTACAGCAGTTAAAAGCAACAGCTGAACATATATGGCCTTTGAGCTTGTTCTAAGGCTTATCAGAGTTATGGCTGCTCTTCTGTCTCAACACCACTTTCCCACACCATCCCATTTCCCCTTATTCTCATAATATCCAGAAAACTATTGATCTTGGTTTCGAATGAATTCAAAAATTGATCTATTGATCTCTTTCTTGAATGAATTCACTAACCAGGTGGTCAATGCATAGAAACTCTGGACTGAAATCTTTAATCAGAACTGATCTGCACCTGGACTTACCATCCCAGAACTATGCAATATGCCTTCAAGCTTTATTTTTATGTCTCTTTTTATAATTAATTAAATATTGATGTATGTATCTTTCTATGAAATGGAGTGCATAATATTGCATCAATTTATTTTGAGTCTTGAATATTCTTGCCATAAGCTGTCTCAAATTTGTTGCCCAAGTATCCCTGTAACTGCAACAGTTAAAAGCATCTCACTGCTCCATGAGATCTTTCCAAATTATTATATATACACTTTTTGAAAACTCCCATACCCATGAATTTTCTTAGTGGCCAAAAATCTGCAGATCTCTGTCTGGAATACATGATGATTGAGCATCCACATACATCAGAATGAAAGATGTACAATCCTCAGCAAAGAGTATTGTGTGCAGTTCTGGTTACCTAACTATACAAAGGATATCAGTAAGATTGAAAGAGTGCAGAGGAGATTGACTAGAATGTTGCCGGGTATTCAGGAGTTGAGTTACAGGGAAAGATTGAACAGGTTAGGCCTTTATTCCTTGGAGCGCAGAAGAATGAGGGGAGATATGATAGAGGTTTACAAAATTATTGAAGGGTATAGACAGAGTTAATGTGAGTAGACTCCACCTAGATTAGGTGAGATAAGTATGAGAGGACATGGCTTTCGGGTGAAAGAGGAAAGGTTTAGGGGGAACATTAGAGGGAACTTCTTCACTCAAAGAGTGGTGGGAGGATGGAACGGGCTGCTATCTGATGTAGTAAATGCGGGCTCG
>JARFYF010000029.1:29988724-30000356 GCA_030265395.1 Rhina ancylostomus | reverse complement strand
TATGTCTTGTGTAGATGCAAGACGTTGTTTCTCTGGCAATTAGTGCCATTAGATTCAGAGTTAGCAACCACAACCCCCCCCCCCAATCTTGTCGTCGTCATCCTGTGACCAGAATTGTAGCAGACACTGCCGCCATTTATTTCCATTCCCTAGTCCTTGCATTTGATCACATTAATTACAACTCATCAGCCGATCTTCCAAATTCAGCTTGATACCTGTGTCCTGTTGTTGAAATTCACGCTTCCCCGTGCCCTGCTCATCAGTTGGCATCATCTACTAACATCTGCTTCTGTACTCTAGTGATGAATTGTCCAGGTGCAGCATTGTTGATTCAAAGCAACAACCATCCTGATGTCAACGTAACCCTACAACTAACCCACCTGACCTCTTCGCCCCCCCCTCCCCATTGGTGAATTAGCAAGAGTAGATTTGTGTCACAGCAGATTGATGCAAGACATCATGAGGTTCTCATTACTGGTGAACTGAGCAGCACAACTCATCACAAAATGATGTGATTGCATCACTGCCACCCCTCCTGATCACTGGGTAGTCACATCTCATTAAATAATGCTGCAAGTGGAGAGTTTGAACATGGGTTACCTTCCTGAATGCAACTCTCAGATTGAGCTGTGGTTATACAAGTGTATGTTCTCAGATCTGGTTTCTAAGTATCTCCATTGAGAAACTCTTGTCCCAAACCTAGATGTTCTTATCAGCTGTAAGACCTGTCTTCACAGTTATGGAATAACTTACTGAATGACCTACTAGTTTCATGTCTGAGTTCAAGAATGTGTACCCAGCTTGTGCATTAAATAAAGCTCCATTTTTCTTCCATTGACCCAAGCAAAAAGTCTAGGTTTACACTTTATTTTGTCTCAACTTTGATGCACGTTGATTGGATTCCAAGAGGTCACAGTGAAACTTCATGGTTCCAAATCCTCAGCATCGCTTCAGGGTTCAGTTTTTACCCTCTTTATATGCACAAAGAAACTGAGATAGGAACAGATCAACTGTTTCCCTAAACATTTTCATTTGGGATCGTAACAGAATTTCAAACATCTGGAGTTATTTTTAATGGGTTTTACTGATCCTTTCAGAGCCTACCTACACAACCCAAACCCAATGGGAACTGAGTATGTTGGACTCAAATTGATCAGGTGTATATTCTGATAAAACATTCAGATGCGGGTCAGGTTCAGCTGGGTCAGGCCAGCCGAGACTTAATGAATACATTTTAGCAAGGCT
Source organism: Rhina ancylostomus (assembly GCA_030265395.1). Classification (NCBI taxonomy): domain Eukaryota; kingdom Metazoa; phylum Chordata; class Chondrichthyes; order Rhinopristiformes; family Rhinidae; genus Rhina; species Rhina ancylostomus. The sequence continues at coordinate 29,999,111 of JARFYF010000029.1, read as the reverse complement.
TTTTCCTTTGCTGCAAATGCCTCCCAAAATTACTTCTGGCATCTGTTAGGTTTACCCCATGTGAGACTTAACATGTTTGACATTATTATATTTACAATAATGGTAGGGTCAGATCAGGTTGGATATGGAAAGCAAATTAAAAATCCACCACGTTTTCCAGGGGTTCAGATCCTCCTTGGTCAATTCAGATTTTAATTTTATACCTGAACAGAATTTTATTCCTTTTAATCTAGCTCTGCTTTTTGTAGTTTTTCATTGTTACTATAAAGGTAGGGCCAACGGGGTTTACAAAAGGTCTCAATTTTGACTGAATTTTCATGTGGCATGCTACGATTTTGATAAACCTTGGCTGTACAAATCTGCTGCATGTATTTATGAGCAAGCTGGGTGGTCAGGGCTGATAAATGAAGACTTGAAGAGACATTCCACTTGTACTGTATACGCAACTGTGTGTGTTTCATTTTCCCTTCACTGCCTGTAGAATGTATGCATTTATGGCCTGGTTGAATCTGAGTCATCATTGCTTACAGTTTTTCTCACAATCGAACAACACTGTAGATGATCTCGGTAGAACAACACTACAGTCCCACCAGTAGTTAAATTACATTCGCAAATACCAGTAAGAAAGGCAGGATCAACCATGAAATGCCTTAAGGTGTATTTAGACCTGTAAGATCATAATGTTTGGTCTCATTTTCTTAGTGGTGTATTTAACCCATACTTTTTGGGGCTGGTGACCTGTGTGTCTGTAGCAGTTTTTTCGATTATAATGATCATTAAATCAGAAACCTGATGGGATCTGAAAGGTTGGAATCAGGCAGATGTATTTGACATTCAAAGCACAAGGGAACCATGCTAAAAGCCAGAAACTGATATGGCCCACAGGCCACACAGCAAGCAGTTAGGTGCACAGGATGAGCTGCCGAGGTGTTGCACAGAACCCAGACACTTTGTAGGGATGCAGTATTGTGATGGAGAAAATTTAGGATTTTCTTCTTTGTCCCAGAAAAGCATATTTGCTCTCCTGGCCCCACAAGGCTTTCTTTTAAGTATTGTATTTACCTTGAGAGGCCTCTTGTGACTCCAAGCAGGAAGCTTGCATGTAGTTTCTTGCTCAGGACTCTCAGCAAAAACTGGAGTCAGATCACGAATAGGATTCAACAGGAGTACATTAAAAGGCTTTGCGCCAGTGACCTCAACGCTGCCTTAGCCAGCACACAGCAACAGTCATGGCAGTTGTGTAATTTTAATTGGCTGCAGGAGAGTTAAGGTAGCTTCTCCCCAGTAATTTCCTGGATAAACGTCTGATTTAAAATAAAATCATCTGTTGTAGGAACTTTTCATTGATCTTAATTTCCCATGCAACATAGAGACAAATAACCCGAACAAGCTTTAGATCTTGTAGCCTATTGAGTTTATGCACACCTGATTGCATTAAAGAATTATCCAAGTGTGGATTTTCAGCTGAAGGTAACCTCATTGGTTCAAGTGATTGCGGAGCTGGATTTAGGACCATTGGTCATGTGCAAGCAGAGGGAAACTCAAAGAGCAAGACAGCAAATCAGATATTTGTACAGAAGAGTCATCTCAGCCAAGCACAAGTTCCACCTACACCTATATACACACATACATTCCAGTAGTGGTCATCAAAACAGCAATCCTGACTTAGTTTTATTGAAGTAAAGGAAAGGCAAGCTATGATTTCCTGGAAGCATTGAAGAGTACTTTGGAGCTAAGAATAGCAAAGTTTATTTTTCAGATACCATCAATGGTGTTTTGAAATCATGTGGGATTTTGCACTGGAGTGTAAGGGCTTTGAATAGTTGGTCACACATCAGTTCAAATTGACAAATAAATGCTGTTTGCAATAAATGATACTCATGAACAGCTCCAGGTAGTTAAGAGATACTGCCTGTTTGGTTTGTTGTATTGTTTATTTTTAATTTATGTAATAAGTTTGAACAGTCTATTCCAATACTTATAATGTTAACTGGAGATAATTTACACCATTGTTGATCCTCTTTTTTTTGTGGTATTAGCCTTTGCCACCTTTTATCTTCCATTTTAACGTATAGCTGCATTTGATTTACTTTTGTCATCATTTATTTAAATTGTTTCCACTGTTTGTAACTGTTTGAGTTTTGAAATTTTTTGGTTAGATTTATGTTTGAAATGCACTTTGGGAGTTGATCTGATGCGCTGTGCATATTTCATGATCATTTCTTGTGGGAGAGGGCCAATTAAGGTTGCAGACTGTTGGCTGGGTCAGTTGGTTGCTCACTTTTCAAGCTTCACTGGAGCTCATTGTAGTGACCATTTCATTTTGTATGCACAATTGGTAGACTGCAATTTAAAGCAAAATATTAGATGCAGTGTGCTTTTAAGAAAGATCTCCATTATTACACTCAACTTGGTGATAAGACCGTCTCCTTTTCTCTCTGGGAGAGAGAAAGGACAGATATAAAACAGAATTGACGTCCCCTTTTCCAATCTGTCACTATTTTTGTTTCACTGTTACCACTGCTACCATCATTGATAGAGCTGTGTCAAGGAAGTCACTGAATCCAGTAAGAGAGCTGCATCAACATTAGTAGAGATAAAGAAAGACTTGCCTTTCCACAACACATTTCACAACTCTCAACGCTCCAAAGCAATTTCGAGACAATGAAGCAGTTTTCATCATTGTTTGTACACAGCAGCCTATCCCAAGCAGCGATGAGGTAGTATCCAGAAACACTTTGTGATGTTGAATGAGTAAGACATTTTGGCCAGGACTGGGATAACTCTCACACACTGTATTAGAAATAGTCTTTAAAGATCAGATGAGATATCAATTTAACATCTTGTCCAAATGCTGGGATCTCTAACTCTCTCACCAGGGGATCAGTACGTCAGCCTTGCTTTTTGTGTTCAAGTCATTGTAGTGGAGCTTGAAGCATCAGCTCTGAGCTAAATATGATGTTTCATTGCATGCATTTGTCTGGTTCCCTCTCACTGACTGCTTTGGTAATGCTCCCACCCAGTTCTCCCAATTAAGTTATTGTTGTTCCCTGTCAGAGTACAAGTCCAAATATGAAAGAAAGTTAATCAGAATTCTTTAATTTTTATCTTTTTATATAAAGAATCCTGTCTTATTAATCATTTTTAATCTAGAGGCCAATGTCGCTTGTATCACTCACCTTACCCTTCAACTAGCTAGTTGCAATGCCTTATGGGCAACTACATGGCAGGGCTTCAGATGTGTTGAGGCTTCTAAGGGGAGAGTGGACTCAAGGTATGTGGACTCCACACTTCATTAAGATGCTGCTGGTCCACTCCTGGTCTCCAGAAAGTCGCATGGCTCCTGATAGTCTGTGGATGGTGGGAATCCGGGGCAAGAGACATTGCAGCTTTTCAAGGGTAAAGTATCAGAGGGGAACACGTGCACTTGAAGTTGTACCTTGGAGAAGAGAGGAAGTGAGGGATGACATGCCTGCGATGGAAATTTACTTAAGAATATTTACTTGTATTCCTTCATCTTTCCAGCAAATTCTGGTTTTCTCTTCCCTTTGCTGGGAGAATCTTAGTATCCTTCCCGCACAAAAACTGAACTGTATCTTTAGTGAAGAGGCCTATTGGCTGAGTGTAGGTGCCTTAGCTTCCTGTCCAGAGGTCAGGAATCATTATGATACTTGATAAGATCCAGCAGGTTTCTGATAAGTTGGGGTTATTTGCCCATTTTGCTTGTCCCTCAACAACTGCTCTGACAACTGTCTGGAAGCTGACTTCCCTAGATTAAAGAACACAGGCTTGAGTCGTAATTCAATTTTAAATTCCTTACAAGGGGTTACAATAAACGTTTTGTGGGCAGTACACAGTACAGATTCTGCCCGGCAAACAATTTACATCATTGTTCCAGTTCAATTCTGTGAGAGAGAATGTAATCAATAAGTTGCTATGTAATTTAGGGTAAACTTGGGACATTTGTAGCTTAAATATGAGCAATATGTAACTGATCCTGCACTTTCATTATTTTGCTAGCTTGTCTTATTTTATGTCACTACATAGAACTAACAATCTTTGGTGGACAACGTACACCAGGATGATGCAGGGTCTCGACCTAAAATGTCGACATAAATCTTTTGCCTCCACAGATGCTGCCTGACTCAGAGTTCTTCCAGCATTCACTTTTTTTGTTTCAGGTTCCAGCATCTGTAGTCTCTTTTTGTTGTCTTAACATTTTTAATCTGCTGTTAGAATTTCCACACATCATTTGCATTAAAATAATTCATTCTAATCCACCACATTCTGCTGGTGAAGTTAAAGTGTGAACAAATGTTAATCCGTACAGTGAGTGTGAGGAAAAAATGCTTGGTGTATAATAATTATTTCTTAAAATTTCTTATTTATATATTTTTGTACACACACACACACACACACACACAAATATGTATATATTTTTATGTGTATATATAGATAAATAAATAAATAGACAGGTAAATAAATAAATAGATAGATAAGAATGAAACTGGCTCAAGAGGCTGAGCTGAGATGGGAGTTTAATGATACACAAACTCCAATATTGTGGCCAAGCCCATTTCAGAGGATAATGGCACAGCACTTAAATTAGATTGTGTAGTTTGAAGATTGATTTCAGTGGGCTAATGGTACCAGTTTTAGGTAGGAAATAGTTCAGTTGTGTATTGTGATGTTTCCCACAAATGATAACTTGGCTTTGCCTCTAAGTTTTGAGAGGCCCAGAGAATTACTCCTACTTTGGGCTGCTCTTGCTGTGCTACCCATAACCCAAATTCCCCCATCCCAACCCCTGTGGGCTGTAGCAGGCTGATTTTGGGGCTACAGCCTGCCAGCTCAATGCCTGATAATCACAAACATCCTTTTGTGCTGGGCAAGGGCAGACCAACTACTACTCAGCAAGGGTAGAACCAAGTCCCTACAGCTCCAAAATAATGGTAGAAATCATCTGTCCTCATGTTGATCACTGCTTTGTGAACACTCTCTCTCATTGAGTCAACTGCTAACACTAGCTGAGTGCTTGTGCTTGCATATCAACTTAGTTAACTGTATAGACACAAATCATTCCAATTTGATGAAACAAACTTGGCTGAAATATTGCCAAGCCTTTTAGCTATGCAGAGGATGGTGTTCAACGTGGAAGATCACTAATGTGGCATCTCTCTGTAATGGCATTAAAAAGGTCAGAGTGAAGAATTCCATCACATGTTATAGATACCCTTCATTACATACATAATACACAATGCCATTTATGAAAATTGCTCCTTGTTTGGACCCATTTGCCCAGCATAGTTCTAACAGAGAGAGAGAAGAGACTACAGATGCTGGAATCTGGAGCAACAAACAATCTGCTGGAGGAACTCAGCAGGTCAGGCAGCATCTGTGGGAGGAAAAGGAACTGTCAACATTTCGGGTTGATCACTGAATTCCTCCAGGAGATTGGATTAGTCCTAACAGAACAGACTGGTTAAAATGTCTGTCAAATGGTAATTCCAGTACTGCATAACATCAAACATGGAGTGGACCTTTTGATCCCCTGCTCTGCTATTCAATAAGATTGTGACTGATTTTTTTTCCCTCAGTGCCTTTTTCCTGCACTAACCCATATCACTTGATTTCCTTAGTATCTATGCATATATCTTTCTTTCTTGAACATGTTGAGCTTATACTATTACAGTCTTCTTGGATGAGGAATATTGAAGACTCACTACCCTCTAGGTGAAGAAATTTCTTCACGTCTCAATCCTGAATGGTCAACCTTTCATTTTCGCACTGTGATCCCTGGTACTAGACAGCCCAGCCTGAGGAAATAACATCTCTGCATCTACCCTGCCACACTCCATAAGAAATTTGTACATTTCAATGAGATTACCTCACATTCTTCTCAACTTTAGTGAATATAGACCCAGTACGCTTAATCTTTTCTCATGCAACAAACCTACCATCCTAGGAATCAATCTAGTGAACCTTCAATGCACTCCTTACAACATAAATGCATCCTTCCATAGAGTTGAATGCAGTATTCCAGGTGGAGTCTCAGTGGCACCATGGATTTGGTCCAAGATACCTCTATCCTTGTGCCCAAATTCTCTTGCAATGAGGCCAACGTATTTTTTGCCTTCCCAATTGCTCATTTAAATACCTAGCGGGGTTGAAGTTAACTCGTGTACATTTGGAGCAGGAGGGGACTCCTATGGAAAGTCATTTGATGTCTGGACTTCCTTGGCATTAGGCACAGAGTGACATGGGAATGGTGAATGGGAGTAGAATCCTGAATGTTCCAGAGAGTGTTTCTGCTCCTGGTCTGGAAAGGAACCTTAGCAAAATTCGAGGTAGACCTCTTCTGGCCATTCTAAGGTTGTCCTGGCATTGTTGGACTGAGTTCAGATGTTACAATTACTGGACATGTTTTTTTTAATGAAGTATTGCTCCTTAGGTGCCTGGGGTAGTCAATTATCCTGTATCTGTTTTACTGAATGTTTCAGTCACAGAGATAGCGGAGGCATTAATGCATTGAGACTTCAACCCCAGACCCCTCTGTCCTTTTAATGACCCTTCACACTGGGTGGGTTGTGTTAAAATGTAGCCCAATGAGTCAAAACTGGAAATACTTCCTATCCAAAATTGTAAAGCTGAAAAAAAATCTGAAATGGGATTCACAGAAGAAATTGTGCTTCTAACTCTGTGTGACTTATTCAGAAGATATTTCCCTGAAACCCCATCCAAGGCCCCTTCCAGCTAGGATTTAACATTTCCATATCCGTGTTTCACAGCTCTATCTCACCAACCAACATTCTTCACAAACTATTTGATTTCTGTCAAAATGTAATTACAGTTCTTTTTCATTTGGTTTAATGTAACGGTTCCCAACTTGAGGTATCCAACTTCTCATTAGTCAGGTGGTGGTGGGGAAGAAGATTACAGGGGTTCTTGAGAGTCTTTAGAGGTACTGAGGTCACTTAATTAGAAAGTTAATGTAGGAAGTAAATGTAAATAAAGAAATATACTGGCATGCTACCTCTCCTAATCGTGAAGATGCTAGAAATATCCAGGAAACCCTGGGACAGTCCCAGACGATTGACCTCTGACAACATCAGGCATTTGTGTGTGTGTGTTGAGAGAGAAGGAGCACATATGCTGCTGCATCAACCAGTTGGATGATCATACCAAGAGATTGGAAACCAGTGGTCTGATGTTTAAATCGATGGTGTCTTTTAAACGATACTCTTAATTTAGTAGTATCAGATCTACCTTTATTGTGTCTGCATTATTTCACAGACTCAACTGAATTTCACAAGCATGATCCCTTTTTCAGTATGTTTTACATATTTTAAATTCTAAAGTGTTGGACTTGGTTCAGTGACAGTGTTATTCCCTGAGTCAGAAATCTGAGTGTCCAACCTGCTTTGAGGAACCTGAGCAGGTAATCACGGTGAGACCTGCAGTGCAGTACTCTGAGCTGCAGTTTTGAGTAACAACCATTTGGATAAGGTGAAGAAGCTTTGCATGCCTTCCCAAGGCTCTGTATGCTAATGTGCCACTATCTGATATAGGACAAAGTAATTATTCTGGAGTCTTTGGTCAACACATTCCCCCCACCAAAATCACTAAAACAGTTTTATGTGGAGATTATCACAATGCTATTTGATGGGTCTTGCTGTGTACAAATTGGCTCTAAAGGCACCTCTGAAGGCACCATCTAGATGCTGGTCTTGTTAATGAACTGCCTTGGAAGCATAGACTAAACGTAAACATTTGCTTTTATACAAACAAGTTCCCGGCTAGCCTATGGCGAGGTGGGGAAGGCGGTTTGGCATCCCATGTACTGTGAACATCTCCTCCATGGTCCAGCTCAGCAAGTGTGTCATAGAATGTTTCTGTTACCTATCCACTTTTAGCCACAGCATCTCTTTCCCATTTTGGTTTCTTCAACCACTTCTGGTTTGACATTTCAGCAAACCTCCGAGGATCTTTTCTCATTACCCCGCCTTCTTCCTCGTTTACTTGATATAATGTATGGGCATAGAGCCATAATCCTTACGTGATAGTAACACTCTGTACAACCTCATCCACTAATGCTTCAATCCTGTCAAACATCCAATGTTATTCCAGCTAACACTGGTAAAACCATACCCATAACCTTTGACACTTGTTATCCCCATCACCAGTTCCATTCCTATCCATTGTCACTGAATCAGATTGCTTGCATGTTGTTTTGGCAAACTCCAGCCTTCAAATCCAACTCTCCACTGCCTCAGTCCATTCTGCAGCAAGGGCCACTCATTCATCAGTGGCCCCAGTGCCACAGATATAAAATTATCATATACTGTATGTTTTAAAATTGTTTTTGTCTTTCCTCACTCTGACAATGCTCCCAAATTATTCTTCCCTTCTTCCCCCAACACCAAATTTCCCCTTCATCTCACCATGGGTGTCATTCAGCTGCCTTGGGAACATGCTCTGAAAAGGCATCCTAAAATTCCTGCTCCCTGACTTCATTGAAAAGTTAACCCTTTGATCACCCATTCTAATGTATTCTTTTAAGAAATGTCAACGATTGAGTGTGTTGTAAAGGAGAAAATAAGGAATGGATAAATGAAACAGAGAGACATCAAGTAACCCAGAAATGGTGAGCTAATACTGTTTTCTTTAATTAAATCTTAGTATCCTAATTCTTTCAATTGCCCTGTAAGTAAAGGCACTGTAAGGTGTAATACGATGTGGGCTCGAAGATTCATCTCTTAATTACCTGCTCTCAGGTGGGGAAATACCTTAGGAATTGGAATTGAATGTCTTCCCTTTTGGGTCTGAGGCAGGGTGGGGGGATGGTGGTGGTGGGTGGGAACCACACTGATCACCATCTAGCCACCCTTTATTCTGGTGTAAACACAGTATTGGGTGAAAACATTATTGGGTTTGGCTGTTCTCCTCTTTGTACAGGTCATTGGTATCCAGGCTGATATATGGAGTTGTCCATTTGATGAAATGTTTGAAGGCTTCTAACACAGTCTGAGCCATACCGCAACAGGGCTTTGTTCATGCTGGAAAAGTAGGGTTGAAACCTTCAAGGAAAATTTCCAGACTCCATAGCTGGGTGAACAGATAGAACAGTGCAGCACAGGAACAGGCCCTTCGGCCCACAATGTTGTGCTAAATTAAATTAGTAATCAAATGCCCAACTAGACTAATCCCTTTTGCCTACAAAACATCCATAGCCTTCCAGTTCCTGAATATTCATGTGTCTTTCCAATAGCCTCTTTGACACCCCTATCATATTTGCCTCCATTACCACCCCAGGCAGCACATTCCAGGCACCCACCACTCTCTACGTTGGGGGGAAAAATCTTTACCGTGTACACCTCCTTTGATTGGTAGCTTTTTAATTTTTCCCCCAATTAAACACCAGATTTGAACAGGAGTCTGTGACAACTGATCTCCACCTCCCTCCCTCCCATTTCCGGGAATTTTGACCCCCATGTTTTGTTTCTCCTTTACTCAGCCCGCTAAATCTTTCATTGAACGTTTGTAGCTATTCCATAATGTTAATTAAATCCTGTAACAAAATGTAATCAAAGCAACTTCACTTGCACTACCTGTCCAAATCATTAAGAAGCTCTGTGATTCAGTATTGGAGACCTCTATTTGGATTTGTGTGATGGTATTTTTAAATGAACAGGTCAAATGATCTTTTTGTTACAAAGTAATTGCTGGACTTAGTACTGAGAAGCAACCAAGGTAGGGAGGGATGCTTAATCAACTAAGACATATTCCACACATTCCACATGATCGTAAGCTCTATCATAAGCAGTAGATATTTTGGCTGGATTTTCCACTGGTAGCAAGGGCACAGGAGGCTCAGTGAGGAAGCTGTCCTTGGGCCTGTCTGAGACACTTCCCAGCATCTGCTTCAGATGACCTCTGAAGAGTAGGACATATCTTCTGCCCAGATATAACCTAGAAATAAAAATAGTTTAGAAAATGGAGTTCCTGAAATAAAGTGAATTGAATTTATTCCAAGGAAGACGAACACATGGAATTGCGGTCACTCAACCAGGAGGCTTCCTACTTGTAACCCATAATATCTTCCACAGGATAAGATGTGACTGGCCTATCAGGCTTATCCTATGCTGGCATGATGTAACACATGTACGCCATCATCTGTTCCCATTCCGATCCCACGGGTAGCCGCACAATCTCCTGAGATTTTTTTTCTAAAAAGTGCCCGAAGTCAGTTGAGCAAGTTTTTAGAATATCACCATGCCTAGGTAATGACCGCCCATGACCCACCAATCTCCATGTTCTTAAATTCATTAAATCTTCGTGTGCTAATTTTCTCAATGGCCTAGAGAGTCAAGGCAACATTTTCAGCTTT
>JARFYF010000029.1:29945808-29956208 GCA_030265395.1 Rhina ancylostomus | reverse complement strand
GCTTGAAAGCACATACCATCAGGCTCAAGGACAGCTTCTACCCTGCTGTTATAAGACTATTGAACGGTTCCCTAGTATAAGATGGACTCTTGACTTCACAGTCTATCTCATTATGACCTAGAACCTTAATGTCTACCTGCACTGCACTTTCTCTGTAACATTAACACTTTATTCTGTACAGTTGTAATGAATTGATCTGTATGAATGGTATGCAAGACAAGTGTTTCACACTACCTCGGTACATGTGACAATAATAAATAAATTTACCAATTCACTAATTTACCAGAGGACAAGAATAGAAGGATATGTTGGTTTGATTAGATAAAGGAGCATGGGGTGAATCTTGCATGGAGCATGAGCACCATGTGAATTTGAAAGCTTTACTAACATCTTTCTGAGCATAATACAATACGTGACTATGTATTCACGGTTAAGCTTCCTATCAAGAGATACTTGGAGATGAGGATAGCCATTTAAACAGATTTAATTCATGCATCCAAACACCCTACCAACGTGAAGAGTCCTTTAATGTCAGCGTTACATTACCTTTTGGTAGATTGAATCTGCATTTCTGAATCATAATCTGAATTTAATTTAAAGTTATACCCCAGATTTTCCCTTGCCATTTCCTTAAGATCACATTTCAGGTCACTTTTGGTCAGGCTAGCAACTCCAAGTTCATCAAGCTTTGCTCATTAATCAGATCCAAATGATTGAATGTCTCTTTTTCTTGATAACTAGAAATGCAATTAGTTCAAAGTATGCAGTCTGACCAGGGCACCACACTGCTTGTTAATGTCTTCCCCTGTAGTTTATTCCACTGCTTGATTACTTAGTTCAGCAATACACAACTTTTTGGTGAGACAGCAGACTGAGATCCAAAAAACTTTGAGCATTACTTATTTTAAAAAATGCATGTTTAAAGAATATCTTCCAAGCTTCTTGGAACTTCAGAGGTTCACTATAAATTTTTGTTTCTTTCTTTCCAGTATAACTCTCTCTCTTGCACAGCTTTTGACCTCTCAGGCCTTATTGTCTACCAAGCTTATCTTCAACTCTCAGGCATTAACTCCCTTGCTGCCTCTGATGTACCCCTATTATGGCTGTTTCAATTTGTTTTTTGTCTTTCGCTTCTCCTTCTAACTGCTGTTTTATCAAGTAATTGTTACCTTGACAACTTTGCTCTTCACCCTGTCGCAGACATTTCCTGACTACCCCATGTCTCCCCTTTCTGCAACATAAAACATGCTTTTTTTTAAATCACCTTTCCAGTTCTGATAATGGGTCCTTGAGTTGAAAAGTTGATCCTGTTTTTCTCCTTACATATGCTGCTTGACCCAGTAAGCGCTTCCTGTCTTTACAGTTTTAATTTAAACTCCATTGGCTTTTACATAGGTTGGAAATTTTGGGTTGATTAAAATTTTAGTTGTGGTTCAAATCCATCCTTAACAATTTCAACTACTTACATAGAAAACGCCCATTTTTCTTATGTACAAATAACATAATATACAAGTATTCTTCCTTCAAAATTACCCACCATTGTTCTGCCCATACATTTTGTCCAACTCAATCTGCAAATTCCCACAATCCTTGATTTAACTTGATCCTGTTTGCAAATTTGGCCAATTTTCATGGAGTTTCTGAATCTAGGTCATCCATAAATAGACTCATTAGTGTTCCCAGCAATGAACATGACAGCCTAAATGTTATCATGTCTGCTTATAATTTTAGGCTTATCTAGTAACTTTGCAAGTGGTATCTAATCAAATATCTTTTGAAAGTTCTAAATGTCTTGCACTTAAACAATGTCTTTATGGATTGTCACTTCCTCAAAGGGGTCAAGGTGAGATTTAATAAGATGCATTTCCAAAAGAGAATCATTGATAGTTATTAATAATGTCAAATTTTCCTTCCCTAAACTGACAATGCCATGAACAAATGCTCTATCAGTACCACAGCTAACATCAGTCAGTTCAGCACAACGAATTAACAGTCAATATGGTACCACTCAAATCAGCTTTACCATCAGAGAAGCCTTCCAGTGGCTCTGGAATATAAACATGCCATGGTAATTGAATAGGAACAATTGTGACTTTTTAAAAAAAACATTTGCATTTCCTCTGCATGTTCAGTCATAAAGTCACAGCTGTAGTTGAACTGAAACAGTCATCTGCAGATCTACACAATATTTAGAGTTGAATGTATTTGTTTGCACTGTGAATTGTGTACATAATATTTTTAAGGCAATATTTTCTTCATTGGACTTTTGGCAATCCTTGAAATGGGCATCAATTAAATGCCAACACTTATCAAGATTCCACTTTGTTATCAAAGATTATGAAATTAAACAACTCTATATCTGAATTCTAATCAGCTCTGTGTTTTGTGACTACATTCCAATGCTGAAATATTAAGTAAATCTCTAACGTAAAGTCCTTCTTTAACTGGACAATGGCTTGCAAATCAAGTACAAGGTTGAGATCACCACAATTCAGATAATGGTACACTGTACATCATCAATTAATCTCATGTAATTGGATCATAGAAGGATACTTTACTACATCCCATGAATAATGGACAAAACATTAAAACAATATAAAATTAAATTCAGTATCTCCATCCACATTGATTATTAAGACAGGATAGAGAGTGTTTCAAGAATAAACACATCTCAAAGAAGTAACAGGCTGGTGCAATGCAGTCGATGTGGTACTCACAGACCTTCACAAGCCCTTTGATAAGATGTCACATTACCCTTGATGCGGCATGAGGAGGTGGAGTACTAATAGCAGAGTAGATCACCCTTAAGAGTACTGTCTCTAGGTCACAAAAAAAAGGGATATAAAATACTGGAAAAGTTTATAAAGGATGTTACCAGAATGGCATAGCTGCAACTATAAGGAAAGATTGATCAAGCTGGAGCTCTGTACTCCGGAAAAGACAAAGACCCAAAACAGGCCCTTTTAAAGGCGAGTTAGTTAAGTGGAAATAGAAAAATTTCTCTCTCTTTGGTTGAGTGTAGAACGAGTGACGCTAAGGATGAAATGTTTACAAATAGATGAAATGTAAAAATATTAGGAGGGTTTTTGTTTTTACACAGTGGTGAAAATATAGAATCCACTTCAAGCAGATAACATCGGGGGAGCCTTGATGCACATGTGGGAGAGGAGAATACAAATATCTGCAGCAGGTTAGAAAGGAATAATTAAAGTAAGAAGAGGCTCATGTGGAGCATAAACACCAACAGACATGTTGGGCTGATAGAACTTACAGCACAAAAGAGTCAGATCTTATGTTACTTTGGGGCTATCATTATTTGCATCTCAGTAAATTCAAAGTGCAGTAGCTCACCCTTAGCCATATATAGTATATACTCTTTAAAAAAAAGAATTGATTTCAAGTCTCATTTAATTCCCCTGTTTTATATCAAATTTACTTAACCAATCATAACATTCAGAAGTTTAACTACAATGGCAAGTTTTAGGAAACAATACCAAACCTATCAAGAAATAATATATGGTTATCTGGTTGAACAATAATTGGCATGCTGGATTCAGTTTACCAAAGACATTTTGTGTTTACTTTTTAACTTTTAAAATTCTGATACTTCAGAATTGTCATTCTACAATGGGACACAACCTATATCATGAAGAGTAGGAGCTTTTATGTTCAAACAGTTGACCTCACTGGATAGTTTGTTTTAAGCTTGTCCACAAATTAGTAGAATCTTCCTGAAGGAGGACAGTTTCTTCCTTTGGTCTGCTGCAGTGCACCCATGACCACTGCATGGAATGTATTGTGAAAGTTGGTCCTCCTACTGGCTGGAAAAAAGCATGGAAACAATAGGGAAAAGAAGATAGAAAATAAGAAGAATTACGATAAAACTACAAATTTTTACCCCAGAATACCAACTTGCATTTAAATTGCACATGTTAAAACTCATACAGCCAGTCAAATTTTATAAGATAAACTATTTAGTAAGTGGCTTAAATTAACTTGGTTAACAGCAAACTTCTGAGGAGCAATACAGTATTGCTTGGTTATAGATCTAAATTTAGACCTTAAAAGGCTGTGAATATTTAAATTGATTTGAGATAGTAGGCTGTTTCACATCTTTTGACAGTTGTATAAACAGTTTAGTTAATAACAGGATGCTTCACATCCTAAATGAAAATCACAGGCCATGCCTTCTCCTTTGTGCAATGTAATGACTCATATGTCTCCAAATTGCTGATGAGATCTTTCCTGTTTCATTCATAAGGAAGTCATGTCCATAGAATTATTAGATAGGAACATGAAAATATGTTATAGCTAAAAGAGGCCATAACAAAGTAAATTTATGAAAATATAGATATGAAGATTGAAAATTAGTTTACATTTTAATATTCTATTACTAAACAAACAATACCATACTTATAAGGTTATTATCTGATTCACTCAATGCTAGTTTGTCATTTTTTAAGCATTTCCTAATAATCACTGCTCTTTCATTTAAACCGAATGCTATCAACAATTTTCCACATATTTTATATTTAACAAAACAGTAACTTGGTCTTTGATGAATCAACTGCACATTTAGCTCAATCACTTTTCATCAGGAAATCAGAGTTCCTCATATCCTGCAGGAAGGAAGTGCTGGCAGGAGCTGCTGTCAGCACTGCACTAGGCTCTTGACTCCCTCTACTTCCGACATGAGGTATTCACAGGCTCCCTGCACCACACTGATCTATTTAAAGCTTCCCTCTTTCTCACCTTCTAAAAGCTCAATAAAAAATATGAATATACGAAAGCCAGCAGGGCGCAAACAAGACCAAAACAAAAGACATTTCCAACTCCAATATCCTAGAGCATTTCCACTTGTGGAATCTTTCATAAGGTTAGTTCAAGAGAATTTGATCTTCTGCAAGATAAAACACATAACATTTTGAAAACTTTGCTTGTAGGTTAAGAACATTAGCTTCTTAATTAGTTTCTGCCATGCATGGTGTCAAATATGCCAGATTTTCTTCTAATCAGTTACAAGTTAGCAAAATTATTTTCTAAATTCTCCATTAAAAATATCCTTACCTGCGTCTCTTACGAACATACCTTACCTAGCAGAAAAAAAATACAGACAAATGTTAAAAGTGCAATACAAAATATCAACTGCTGCAGAAATAATATATTTAAAAGAATATTTAAAAATTACCACTACAATTGCAATGCCAATGGCAGCCAGAAGTGTGATAGGAATCAGCATGAATCCAAGGACTGATGCACTACGATTACTGTCAGGGGTTGTGGTGGCTGTTTGATTGGGCATGACACTTTTTCTTCTTGTTCATCTGATGAAAGTAAAATTCCCTTTATACTTGTGCTTGATTGGTGGTGGTTCTGAAAGTTTTTCTCAAAATGAAGTCCTGCAATCTTTTCATAGTGTATATTTGTTGCGTTTTGTATTGAAGCATTCGTCATCTGATTGTTATTGAGAAAAAAATCATGCAGATCCTGAAGCAACCACGATTCACTGGTGCAGTGTTTCACCCATGGTTAAGCTGTGGTCAGTAATCACCCATAAATCAGCTAGAAGTGAAAAATAGGAATAATTAGTTTGAGATATGTAAAATATAGGTTTTATAAAATGTTCAACCAAGGCCCAAATATCAGGGAAGTCCACATCCTTGGCAAACTTTTGAAATACCACTATAAATTTCAGTAAAGATTCTGCAGTTGTCACTTTATTTTTGCCCTGCAGGTACATTTAACATAGTACACTTACTGTTCTTGTAGAGTTTAACTAAACAAGGAATATGCAATGTCATGACTTTGCCTGAGGCAATATTAATAGGATGGCAATTATGAAAGCTGGTTGTAGGCTGGTGGTAATTGAGAAAGCAAACATAAAGAATCTAAGTAGTTCTTCAATGCAATGGCAACTTTTTTTTAAAATCTCTGTAACTTTCTTACTTTATCCTCCAGCTTAATGATTTAGATGAAGTGTATCATGGGGTGGCACAAATAGCTGGTAGAGCTGCTGCCTCACAGTGCCAGAGACTTGAGTTTAATCTTTGACCTCCAGCGGCATCTGTATGGAACTCGCGCATTCTCCATTTGACCACATGGGTTTTCCCCAGGAGTTACAGTTTCATCCCACATTCCTAAAACATGCAGATTGGTAGGTTAATTGGCCACTATAAAATGCCCCTAGTGTGGAAGTGAATTGTAGAATCTGGGAGAAATGATGCAATTGTAGATAAATGAAAAAAATGTGGTTAGTTTAGGATTGGTGCTTGATGGTTTCTGTGGACTTGGTGGGTTGAAAGCACCTGTATGACTATAGGCAATGATGAATTCCACAAGCATTTTGTTCAATTGAATATTCTCTATTGATCAATGATTAGCAATTCACAGCATCTATTTAATCAAGACCTTAAGCTTTTGCTGTTCACATCTACAGACGATTACCCAAGTTGGAATTTATTCAGTAGGAGTACATAGCATTCACATTTTGCACAAATCACACTTGGAAGGCATTTTACATAATGTGCCCATTTCAATATGATGTTCCAGTTTCCAGTGGGATGCTGGACCAAGTGTTCCTGCGTGAGATTCACACTGTCATGGCTAATACTTTTTACAGCATCATTCATTTATACCATCAACATACATGTTGCTCATCTATGCCTTAGGCACAGAAATTGGAGCAAAAACCTGCAACTAAGACCTTCACTTTTGACTTTCAGTAAAACAAGGGGAAATGCCACAGCTAGTCAACAAGGATATGTGGATTAAACGGTTGTAACTAGGACATCGATGAGTAGCTGTTTGTAACTTCATACCTGAGTTTTTAAATTCTTCACATATTTCAACATCATTGCTGGAGTTCACAATACTACTTGCAGCTATGTACAGTAGAGATGTATGTGGTGATCTCAGAATAGTGATAAGACACATTTTTTAAAATATTCATTCAAGGGAGGTGGGCTTTGCAGGCTGAACCAGCATTTGATTCCTAGTTGCCCTTAAGGTGGTGATGGTGGTGAGCTGTCTTCTTGAACCGCTGAAGTCTTTGAGATGTGGGTATATCCACAATGCTCTTAGAGAGAGAGTTCCAGGATTTTGACCCAGTGATGATGAAGGAACAGCAAAATATTTCCAAGTCAGGAATAGTGTGTCACTTGGGTGGTGGGGTTCCCATTCTTTGCTATCTTTGTCCTTCTAGTGGTAGAGGTTGTGGGTTTGGAAGGTGCTGCCTAAGGAATCTTGGTGAGTGACTGCATTGCATCCTGTCGATGATACAAACTGCCGCTACCGTGCATCAGTAGTGGGGTGAGTGAATGGCTGTGGAGGGGATGCCTATAAAGCGGGCTGTCTGGTGTTGAGCTTCTTGAGTGGCACTCATCCAGACAAGTGGAGCATATATCATCACACTCCTGATTTGAGCCTTGTAGATGGTGGGAAGTTAGGTTAGGAGGCGAGTTACTCACCTCAGGATTCCTAGCCTCTGACCTGCTTTTGTAGCCACATCTGCGTATATGGCTACTCCCATTTGGTTTCTGAATATGGATATTGATAGTGGAGGATTCAATGATGGTAACGCCATTGAATGTCACTTTGCAGTGACCTAATGCAATTCAAGGCACAGACCAGAATCTGTGCCGACGATTAGGGGCATGGTGAGGGGGGAATGTCACCACATACATTGAAGAGGTGTGGTCCCTTCACCCACAATTTCCCTCATCTCTATGGTAGTCTTTTGTGATGTTCTACCTTGGTTGCCCTGGAGATAATTCTTTAACGCTATGAGCTACCATAGCACAGCAGCATTGATCTCCACAGGTAGCTACAAGTAGGTCCCATTTTAATACAGCAATCAGGGTAAAAGCCACTCAAAAATTTTCTCATAGGAAACTTTTGTAATTTTTTGGGAGTCCCAAATTGGGTGTTGGCATATCGAGGCTGAAATACAATCCTACACTAAGGATGCATGGAGTCGGGGGTAATGTATTAGAATGGATAGGGGATTGGTTAACCAATAGAAGGCAGACAGTTGGGATGAATGGGTGTTTCACTGGTGCTGCAGTGGTCAGTGATGGGCCTGCAGTTGTTCACGATATACACTGACGATTTGCAAGAGGAGACCATAAGACAGAGTTAGGCCATTTGGCCCATTGAGTATGCTCCGCCATTCCATCATGGTTGATTTATTTTTCCCTCTCAACCCAATTCTCCTTCCTTCTCCCTGTAACCTTTGACGGTCTTACTAATCAAGGACTTATCAACCTCTACTTTAAATATACTCAATGACTTGGCCTCCACAGCCATCTGTGGCAATGAATTCCACAGATTCACCACCCTCTGGCTAAAGAGATTCCCTCTCATCTCAGTACTAAAGGGATGTCTTTTAATTCAGAGGCTGTATTCTTTGGTACTAGACTCTCCCACTTCTGGAAACATGCTCTCCACGACCACTCTATCCAGGCCTTTCAATATTCGGTAGCTTTCGATGAGGTCCCCCCTCATAGTTCTAAACTCCAGTGAGTACAGGCCCAGAACCAAACACTCCTCACATTAACCCTTTCATTCCTGGGATCATTCTCATAAACGTCCTCTGGACCGTCTCCAACACCAGCACATGCTTCCTTAGATACGAGGCCCAAAACTACTCATAATACTCCAAATGTGGTCTGACCAACGCCTTATAAAGCCTCAGCATTAGATCCTTGCTTTTGTATTCTAGTCCTCTCGAAATGAATGCTAACATCACATTTCCTTCCTTACTACCGACTCAACCTTCAAGTTAACCTTCAGGGAATGCTGCACTAGGACTCCCAAGCTCCTTTGCACCTTCAATTTCTGAATTCACTCCCCATTTAGAAAAATGTTTATGCCTCCATTTCTTCTACCAAAGTGCATTACCATATACTTCCCTACACTTTATTCCAGCTGCCACTTCTTTGCTCATTCTCCCAACCTGTCCAAGTCCTTCTACAGACTCCCTGCTTCCTCAACACCATCTGTTCCTCCACCTGTCTTTGTATCATCCACAAACTTGGCCAAAGAGCCCTCAATTCCGTCATCCAGATCATTAACTTATAATGTGAAAAGCACCAGACCCAACAGCAAACCCTATGGAAAACCACTAGTCACTGGCAGCCAAACAGAAAAGGCCCCCTTAATTCCCACTCTTTGCCTTCTGCCAGTCAGCCACAATCTTCTATCCATGCTAGTACCTTTTCTGTAATTCCATGGGCTCCCATCTTGTTTAGCAGCCTCATGTGTGGTACCTTGTCAAAGGCCTTCTAAAAATCCAAGTAAATAGCATCCACTGACTCTCCTTTGTCTGTCCTACTTGTTACTTCCTCAAAGAATTGCAA
Organism: Rhina ancylostomus; assembly: GCA_030265395.1. NCBI lineage: Eukaryota > Metazoa > Chordata > Chondrichthyes > Rhinopristiformes > Rhinidae > Rhina > Rhina ancylostomus. Next base: position 29,946,852 of record JARFYF010000029.1, on the reverse strand, counting down.
CAGATTTGTCAGGCAAGATCTCCCCTTAAGGAAACCATGCTGACTTTGTCCTATTTTATCAAGGGCTTCTAAGTACCCCGAAACCTCATCCTTAATAATGGACTCTAACATCTTACTAACCACTGAAGCCAGGCTAACTGGTCTATAATCTCCTGTCTTTTGCCTCCCTCCCTTCTTAAAGAGCAGAGTGACATTTGTGATTTTCCAGTCCTCTGGAACCATTCCTGACTCCAGTGATTCTTGAAAGATCACTACTAATGCCTCTGCGATCTCTTCAGCTACCTCTTTCGGAACCCTGGAGTGTAGTCAATCTGGTCCAAGTGACTTACGTGACTTATCCACCTTCAGAACTTTCAGCTTCCCAAGCACCTTCTCCTTAGTAATAGCGAGTACACTCACTTCTTCCTCAACTCTCTCCAGTTTCTGGCAAGTTGTTGGTGTCTTCCACAGTGAAGACTGACGCAAAATACTTATTCAGTTCATCCACCATTTCTTTGTTCCCTTTTACTGCCTCTCCAGCATAGTTTTCCTGCAGTCCAATGTCCACTCTTGCCTCTCTTACTTTTTTTTTTAAAAAAAGTGAAAAAAACTTTTAGCATTGTCTTTTATATTATTGGCTAGCTTTCCTTCATATTTCATCTTTCTCCCCTTATTGTTTCTTTAGTTGCCTTCTGTTGGTTTTTAAAAGCTTCCCAATCCTTTAGCTTCCTGCTAATTTTTGCAATATTGTATACCCCCGTTTTGCTTTTGTGCTGTCTTTGACTTCTCTTGTCAGCCACAGTTGCTTCACCTTCCCTTTAGAATGAAGCTTCTTTGGGATAAACTGATCTTGCGTCTTCCAAATTACACCAGAGACTCCTGCCATTGTTGCTCCACCATCATCCCTGCTCAAGTCCCCTTCCGATCAGCTTTGGCCAGCTCCTCTCTCATGCCTCTGTGTCATGGTTCTGAGCTATGGCCTCAGTTTGGCTCCATTAATGCCTTGTTGTCCAGCACATGGATTTCATGTTGGACTCATTGCATAACGATACACACCTGAGCCCC
>JARFYF010000029.1:29907227-29917799 GCA_030265395.1 Rhina ancylostomus | reverse complement strand
CTTTTGTCTACCTATCACTACTCTGTTTTCCACCCTATATATTGGGCTTCCCCTTTTCCCATCTTCAATTTTGAAGGGTCTTGACTCGAAAAGATGACAGTCTGTTTTTCTCCACAGATGCTGTTTTATCTGGATTCCAGCATCTGCAGTCCTTTGTTTCTCTCTCATATTATTATTAAATTCAAATGTCTGATGTACATATGAACAGCAGAACTAGTTTCTTCTCTCTCCCCCCAATTTTGGTAATTGTTCTTTCTTGTCAGTCTTGGGTGTGTTTGATGCCATTCACTATTGAGGTATGGTAAACACAGAGAATGATTCTTGTGTTTTTTCTGACTTATGGTCAAAATTGACTTATGGATGTCTGTAAAAATGGAACCAGTTCATTACCTGGGGACTGCCTGTATTGTCTATATTTTATTATCTTGACGAGTGGTAAACTATAAACAATTAGAGTTTTGAATAACTCAATGGTTGCCCAAGCTATTTTAAAAGGTTAGTTAAGGATCAACAATACTGAATGAATTGTAACAATATATTGTTCTGACCATGTAAGAATAACAGGCTGTAAAGGAGATTAATGAATAAATTGGATGTTTATGACAATTCAAAAGTTTAATGGTTACTTGTATAGATCTGAGCATTTCATTTCCAGGCTTTTTAAATATTGAATTCAAAATTGCATAAACAATAAATGATATCATCAATAAAGAGCAGTTCACTATGGCTGCATTGTTGATGGGAGAATGAAGAATTGAAGGTGTTTAATAGAAAGCATAGAAGTTTCCATCTCTATTCTTGATGGGCTCCAGAAGGCACCACCTCTAAGTTGCACATTTGCCATTGGCTTTCCTTGACCATTAACAAGCTTTCCTCATAATTGCAAGCAGGGTAAAAGATACGATTGCTAGAATATAATTCAGTTGACAGCTCCTTCATCACAGCTTTCACTTAGACATATACTCCCGGCTAACACAGAGATCTGTCACAGGGTCTCTAATGCTTTAGCATCAAAAAGGTTCCTATGTTCCTTGTCTGATTTTGATCAATCAGACCATCTCATTCACATCAGCTACAACTTTTTAAAGGCGGCTTTTTACCTCACCCAGATTTTCCTAATTTTGGTTCATTATAGAACAGACCAAGATTTGTCTCACTGGGTTCTGTTTAATTGAATTAGTTGATTGGCTGACACTAACCAACATTTTCCCTAAGTGGGGAAATTCAGGACTACTCTGCCCAAATGAACGCAGAAGATAAAACACTTATCTTTTTTATATACAGTGTGGCCCAAATTTAGATAGTGGGCATGATACATATCCATTACAAGTGAGAAAGCAACGTGAAGAATTGAGAAGGTGAAAATGAAAAGGGTTGAAGTAAAACAGCAATAGTTGAAGGAGAGGGAGATAAAGACAACAGGGGTATTGCAAAGGTGTGATGGAGGTGAGAGAAAGTGCACAGGAGATGAATAGAGGGAGGGAAAAGAGAAAGGAGTATTTAATCCTACTTGCATGTCTGCTTGATTTCATGAACTGCTCAAATTCTGGAATTCACTAAATTAACCTACTGCATATCTACACCAAGCATCCCAACTTGTCATGGAATGCGTGAAGAAGTTGAATGTTAGTCTCTTGCACTCCCATGGGAACGAAAAATATCCTGGAAGACTGCTTGCACATCTTGAAATTGCTTTTCTGGCAAGTTGTCACATGATTTTATATTACATTTTATGCCTGAATGAGCAAAAATAAGTAAGGAGAAAAATAATGCAAACTAAAACATGAAACAAGACATAAGCTTGGACATAGACTACATTCTCTCCATTTCTAATTCCCTGAAATTGCAGGAACATCACTGCCATGTGGGCATGTGTTCCTCCCAAGATACTTATAGAATAGAGACAATACACATTTTAAATAGACAATCAAATAACACAAATTTAAAAATATTATGCAGTACAAAAAATTATTTTTCACCATATTGCAATTTTCTTTTGTAAAAAAGCTTCTGAACTTTATAAAAAATATTAAAATTAGCCAAAAAATAAACACTAAATGCATCAAAACTGGAATGGAGAATATTGCAATGCTATTTTGTTCTCACTGATGGAGTGCTATGAATTTTGACTCTGGTGAGTAGACTGGCTGTGTTTGGAAAAAGAGGAAACTGATGTAATACTTAGTTGAGATGTAACAAAATTATAAGGCCTGGAATAGAGTAGATTAAATGCTTGGTAAAAATTCCAGGGTGCTACTTGAAGCACTGCAGGACAACTTCTAATAACATCACTTGAAGAATAAACAGATGTTTGGTCATGTACCTCATTACTGTTAATGGGACCTTGTTCTGTGCAAATTGTCTGCTGCCATTTTCTACATGGTATTCACATCAAAAGTACTTAATTAGTGTAAAGCACTTTGAAAAATCCACAGGTGCCAGTTTGCCAGAGGGCAAGATCATATACTCGCTCTGCTGTAGAGAACGGAAATGTTGACTTTAAGGCTGCAGATGACTGAAGAAGGTTGATGGATATAGACCAGGTACCAGGTAAGAGGGGCAGCTCTTGGAAATACATGTACAGTGACTGAAAGTGCATGGAAAACCCAATTTCCAACTTGAGTTTAGACTTACTGCAGGTCATGGCAACTATCCAGTCAAAACAAAGATGGGGCAGATTATACAGTATCAACAAATTTAAATTATGAAAGGGTCAGCTCTACTATAGTGAGACCCACCATTGATGTTTTGTGATAATATCTGACAAATTCCAATAGCATTTCACATGGTTATTGGTCAGATTTAGAGTATCATATCACTCCAGCTACTTTGCAGAACAGTAAGAGTACTGAGTGAGATGCATCTCCCAGAGAGAAACATTGGCCTCATTGGTTAGGCACTTGTTGTTTCTCTTAAGCCAATAGTATGCCTGTACCATCACTACCAACTCTACAAGTCCTCTTGAGAGTGACACTTAACCAACCAATCCTCATCTGTATGGAAATGCTACAGCCTGTATCTGCATCCTAAAGATACAGTCCTTCTCTCTTGTACTTGGGTTTTTATAGGAGTTATGACCCATTTCAGGATGAAATATGCCTTCTTGCCAAATACATAGCATATGAGCTGAGGGTGCAGTCAGAACAAAGTTGGCACAGAGCTTAAATATCACGAATAAATTATGACTGCTGCCAAGCACGTGGGAGTGTACCTGTGTGACAGGAGCTGCATTTAGTTACAAACAAGCTATCCATTCAAAGAGAGGAAACTCTTTCCATCAAAAAAATGCTAGGTTGGTGATGCAAAGCATACGAGATAATGTGAGTGCAGCATATGACACTTCAGATTTTGGGCAAGCCTCCAACGTATTACAATACATAGCATTCTCTTGTTCTGCTTTGACTTTTAAAAAAAAAAGGGAATCTGAAGTGACCCTCCTGGTGAGCAGCATCTCACTGCCCTCCCTGATGCTGAGATACACAATAAATTGAAAGAGTTTTTATTGTTGTTGCCTGAAACAATGAAATGAAAATTTGGGGTCACAATGAACTTGATAATCACAAGCAATGCTGCTCATGCTCAATGGTTTGGACACCAGATGAGGTTGCAGAAGATGACAGAGCTCAGTGCTGGCTTCCTTCTTAAATTACAGGCACCTCACACACCTCAATGAAGTTGATGTATGAGAAGTGCTCCCTATGGGTACAGCCTGCTGCACAGTGGCCTCCTCCTCCTTTTCTCAGTTGCTCCTGTTCTTGTGTGCTTGTGTAATGTGCCTGTATATGTGTATAAACTAAATGACAAAATATGGGAACAATTTTTCCACTTCCGTCAGCCTCATTTGCAATATTAGTAACCTTTTATTACCTTACAAAAGGCTTTTCATTAGCGAGCTCATTAATCATCTTTAGCTCCATCATCCATGCATGGATATAGGATTTAATTGGCCTTGTAACTACTGTGACCTCTGCTCAGCACCTTGCACTTTTCAGAGCTTATTTATGCACATACTATTACAAATCCTAGTCCTTCTTTGGCAGTATTAATCATATTAGTATTGTTTAATGATGAACATATACCAGATCTATTGTGGGTGAAATTAATTTACCTGGACTAATTTCTGCTAGACTCAACCAATGACCTTTTAGCCAAACCAGAATACTTTCTTTCCTACTAACAAGAAATCTTTCAATTGCATGAGTTTGTGTGGTAATGGGGAATACTTAACTATGAGGCCATATTTATTCCCACAACTAGCCAATAGTTCAAAGGTTAGAATCCTTTGCTTAGCTACCTCAGGGTCTGCTACCCTGTTTTACATAACATTGTAGCTTTATCCATTCAGTACTTAACTTCTTGAGAATTGCACATTCACCGGCCCAATTTCTGACCATACAACATCCATTCTTGGTGACAACTGACACCGTCAATTTATTTTCTTCTCTATCTCCAAAACTTGCCATCTTCACACCTTCCATCTGTTAAAAAGCTAATTTCTTCCATCTGTAACCAATCATTCTTCAACTTTGCATTATCAAAAGTTCAAACTCACCTCTTCCACCAAACCCCCTGGCAGTCCAAATTTCATCATGCCACGTACCAAAACTAGTTACATCACAGTCATTGACATCTTCTGTGACTGCACCTTTAACAAGCTAGGATTCCTTCCTCTCGAAAATCTTACATCTATTCAAAATGTCTACCATAATTTGCCTACGTCATCATTCCCATGTTACCTTTCTAATGTCTCTACTCCCACCTGCCCTACCAAAGCCAGCATGACACCTGCAGTGACTTTTCTTCCTACATCAAACTGGTATCATTCTGAACCCTGTCCTCCTCTTCATTTACATGATGTCCCCTGGCTATGTTTTAAATATTGCCATTGAGTGAAAATCAACTCTTTTCATCAGAAAGGTCACATGCTCAACTCTAAACTTATCCAAAACAATCCAATACATTGAAAAGACATTATCTGCATTGCATAAAATAGCCCATCACCACCTTCACAGGAACTACTGGGGATCAGCTGTAAATCTCAGACAGGACAATGACTGCTGCATCTTAGGAATACTTTAAAAAAAACATTGATATTATGCATTCAAAATTTACACATGTTAAAATACTGGGCAAACAGTACAAGACAGACATAGTTCACTCTATCTGCAATCTGACTCTCTTGCTGCACAATGTTACACGTCTGATTAAGGTGATTGAATGCATCCAGGAGGTAACAAAAAGAAATCAGTAAGGGCAGTGTCTTTGATGCTGTCTGAATGGTTTATAGAAAGGCTTTTTATCAGTCTCACATGGCAGCATTAATAGTGCAAGTTCATCTAGTCCAAGGGAAAAGAACACTCGTTTCATGGCTGATGCAACAGAAAGAAGGGTAATAGTCGAGAATTTTTTTTTGATGGGAAGCTTTTTCCAATGTTTAACAGGGCTCAGTTTGAGTCCCCTTGCTTTTCATGGTATCCACCAATTATTTAAAATTAAATTTAAAAATACAATTAGAAATTTGAACATGATGCAAAAATTGACCATGAGGAAGAAAGGTGTAGACTGCAGGAAACCAAAGGATTTGTCATTGGATAGGAAGGCGTTGAATGGAATTCAATCCTGGGAAGAGGGAGGGAATGGAAATCTTGGCAAGAAAATGTACAATAAAGAATAGGATACTGAAATATGTGGAGAAGATTATGTTGGAAATGTATAAAATTCTAGCTGATCCAAAGATTCTATATATGGTTCTGGTCACCACATCACAGGAAGAAAGTGGCTGTACAATAGGAAGTGCACAGGAGATAGGGAGTCACAGTGACACAGCTAATAGAGTTATTGCCTCACAGCTCCAATGACTTGAGCTCAATCCAGACTTCTGGTGGGGTGTGGTGATTGCATGTTCTCCCTGTTACTACAGGGATTTTCTCTGGGTGCTCTGGCTTCCTTCAACAGCACAGACGTGTGTAGATTAGTAAGTAAATAGGCCACACTAAATTACGCCAGTGTGCAGGCTAGTGGTAGAATCTGAGGAGGTAGTTGATAAGAATGTAGAGATTAAAAAAAATGTGCAAAGTACAGGAAGAGTGTAGAGATTGTGTCTGAGGTAGTGTAATGGATTAGGAAACATAAATGGCCAAAGTTTGTGAACAAGACAGGTTAAATTATAAAGTCTTAGTATGACTAAAGAGTGCCAGGGTCTGTACCATGATGACAAGATACATGCTCTTGTCCACATTTTCTAATTCAGTGAGTTGTGAAGAGTAATGGAACTGAGGGCTGCAAATTACCAAAAGGAAGTGACGAGAAAGATACGAAGTAACAGTGAAGAGAAAATTATTGCAAAGCTTTCCTGCATTGCTCTTCCATGCCTTCTTATAACAAAGTACATAGAACTACCTTACACATTCTTCCTATAAAGTCAACCACACTAGTCATTTGACTAGCATGATGCAGTGTTATAGTATTAGAACTTTCTCTTTAGTCAGTCATGTAGCACCTTCTACTGGATATTAGGTGGTACTCCAAAGATTTATTGTACCCAAACGTACTGGATTTTGCCGAATTCATTTTACTGAATGTGTTCTGAAATTCACTTTAAAAGCTACAATTGCACTTAACTTCTTTTAGGCATGGCATCAATCTGAATAATGCTGCAATGCTGTGAAAACTCACTTCTAAATTTTTTCCAGGTCAAACTTTGCATTACTCATATTGTACTAGCTTTGTTACTTTAAATGTGCAATTGTCTAAATATTTTGAGTAATATTCCTCCACAACAGCATTGATTTAACTAGGCTGATCCTTGGGACGAGTGGATTGTTTGAATACTGAGTATAATAGTGCTATATTTTCTAGATCTCATTGATGCACAAGTTTCTGAAATAGCTTGATATGGCAGATGCTATGAAGTTCTTTTCCTAGTTACAGGAAAAGGAATTAGATGTCTAGGACTGAGTTTACAAGGAATTTCTACACTCCAGAGGATTGTAATTCTTTGGAAACTCTGATCACTTGGCCAGCGTCATTTCCTAATACATCTAATCCCTGGTTGGATTATCTATATCCTATATCAAGAAACCCACCTGGATGCAACTAACAAATTCTGCCCCATCTAAGCCTCTGACACTAAGGGAGTCCCAGTTAATATTCAGGAACTTAAAGTCACCCACTGCAACTTCCCTGTTGTTTTCACATCCTCCCATAATCTGTTTACATATCTATTCCTCTATCTCCTTTTGGCTATCGGTAGGCTGCAAGTATAACCCCACAGTGATTGCACCCCTCTTCTTCCTGAGCTATGCCCATATTGCCTCACTGGATGAATCATTTAAGTGCCACTGTGACATTCTCCCTGATTAGTAATGCAAAACTTCACCCCGTTCACATTCCTCTCTACTGCATCTGAATGCTAGAACTAGCTGCTAGTCCTGCCCTTGTCTCAACCAAGTCTCTGTAATGACTACAACATTGTAGTTCTTTGTAGTAATCAAGGCCCTAAGCTCATCTGTCTTATCCGTAATATTCCTTGCACAGAAATAAATACACCAGCCTGTGAGCCTCACTCTGTGCTCATTAACCTGGCCTAGACTATCTTCCTTTCAGAGTTACTTGACCTAACCTCCATGTTCCCCTCAATCCCTCCACTTGCTGACCTACTCTCTGGTTCCCGCCCACTGCCAGGCTAGTTTAAACCTGTCCAACTAGCATTAGCAAACCTGAGAGGATATTGGTACCCTTCCAATTTAGGTCCAATCTTCTTGTATAGGCATGGAAGAGAGCCCATGTAGCCCTCCCTCTGTATCAGCTCCTTAGCCATGCATTTAACTGTACTATCTTCCTATTTCTTGCCTTGCTTGCACATGGCACAGGGAGGAATCCTGAGATTACAACTCTAGCAGTCCTGCTTAACTTCCTGCCCAACTCTCTAAATTCTTTTTACAGAGCCCCATCTCTCTTCCTGCCCATGTCGTCAGTACCAATATGGACCAAGACCTCTGGCTGCTCACCATGCACCCTCCCCCCCCCCTTTCAGAACGTCCTGTGCCCACTCAGAGACATCCTTGAACTTGGCACCAGGGAGGCAACTTGTCATCCTGGAGTCTCGCTTGTAGCGACAGAAATGTCTGTCACCCCGACTATAAACTCCCCCAATCACTATTGCTTGACTAGTCCTTGCCCTACTCTGCTGTACAACAGAGCCAGTCCTGGTGCCACCGATCTGACTACTGCTGACTACTACTATTTTCTCCTGAGAGGCCATCTCCTCCAACAGTATCCAAAGCAGTACACATGTTTGAGAGGGGAACAGCTACAGGAGAAACCTGACAGTCACCCATCTACCTGACTGTCCCTGTGGTATGACCACCTTCCTGAACTCCCGTCTTTAACACTTTACCTCCTGTGTGGTCCTCAGTGAGTCCAAATGGTACTCCATCCAATCCATGTGGTCAGAGAGGAGCTGCAGTTGGACACACTTCCTGTAGACATCTACACCAGGGACACGAACTCTCCCTGATCTCACAGTAGGAGCATACCACTCCACTGACCACTATCACTAACCCTATTAACAACTCAGGGACAATGAAAAAAAATCCCACCTTGCCTTACCTTGCTGCTGCTTGCCCTCCTTACTGAAGCCCGGTGTTCACCAAAGCCCTTACTTTTAACTCAACAGCAGCCTTTTGAACCTCAACACAGCCCCTCTCAAGATCTAGTACTACTCCACTAGATCTTGCTTCATTTTCCACTTGCTGTTAGGCCTCACAGTAACAAAATAAAGAGCTCCTCACCCGATACATACTTTGTCACTGTTGCTGCTCCTCCTTTCTAAGCCGCTTTATTGATAGCAATATTGTAATCAAATCATCAGGATCTGATATTGATTATAGTTTGAAAGAAATGAACAGTAGTAAATATGCTAATGTAAATTCTGTGTGGCCCTAAACACTTGTAATGTAAGCCTACAATTCAGCTTAAGAAGAATAAAAAGTTGGGAACAATGGTTTAATTCATACCATAAATGAACTGGTTTTCTGAAGTGTTTTTCAATGGATTAACAGAATAAATTTACAATTGTGACTCCCAAGCAATAAGGACCAGATATTATCCACACCATCATTGAGAAGCGTTAAACAGGAGGCTAGACACTTCATCTAGTGTGGTGAATATTAACAATTTACTTCCTTTGTGACAAGTCAAAGAGCAGTAATGGTAGGAAGCAAGTTACATATTTTAAATGAAATCTAATGAGAGTGCATGCGAACATAGGTGAGGAATAATGAACAATAAAATGGTGCTGGGGGCAGTGAAGGCCAATGTTTATTCTCTTCACAAACTCAAGTTCTATTCATCAGTACCGGTGTCCAAATGAAAGATCATCATCCTAAAACATTAACAATTTCTCTCTTCATAGATGCTGTCTGACCTGCTGCATTATTTCAGATTTCCAGCATCTACAGTACTTTGCCTTTGGGTCCTTTTAAACTTGTTACGAGTTAACTTGGAGCAGTTCAACCACTGCTTGTTTTAAAAATATTGATCCACATATTAAATTGCCTTTAATTTCTGATCAGTCAAAACACCCTCCCTTATTTTATTTCATTAAATTAAAAGATGAGGAACGGGGGAGGGGGAATTCTTCATAAAAACAAGTTGAACACTGGGGCAAAAATGGGCATTGTACATGTTTTTTTCTATATTCTGTGCTTTAGTATTGTGAAAGCAACAGATTGATCAGTAACCCTCAAGAACATTGCTCTTTTTACTAATGATTTGATTATATTTCTGTAAACTTTAAAGTCAACATATTTATAACTCTACTTAAAATGGAATATTTAATAAATGAACCAAAAGATTTATGGTTAAACAAATTTCTGTGCAGTGCAGCACAAGTAATGGAAATTAAACCGATGCAAAATTATTGCACTCACGAGTCACAGAATTAAATAATAGTTTCCTGGCAAAGAAGGTGCCAGCATCATGCTTTGTGGCCTCCACAACAACTACAGTTCAAAAAGCATTTAATAATATACATTCATATTCTAATGTGCCTCTCCTTTTCACATTGCTGATTATCCCCGTATTTTCTATTTTTCCTCTCTTCATTGCTGTTCGTGCCTGTGATCTTTTTATTCTGCCTGTTTTATTTTTTCAAAATCTTATTTCTTTTTCAGTCAAAGTTACTGTAATGGAAGGGAGGGTGAGAAGCTATGTTGAGGGCTGCAGGTTCTTAGGATATTGTTTCCCATCGTTACTCATTAGTCCGTTCCTATTCCCTAATCCTGTCATATTTGTTCTAATTATTTTCTACCCCCTTATTCTCTTGCTCTTGATTTGCTGGTTATCTTTTGAGACTGTGGGTTCTTTTATTTTCCAGTTTGATGAGGCAAGTAACAAGAATAGAGCTTAAACCTAACCATCCTTTATTGAAGACAAACAACACTCAACTAACAGCAGTGACTCATAACAATAAATCAGAAGTCATATCACATGGTGCATAGTTCTTAAGATAGATACACACACCCAATATAGTTTTCCTTTATTAAAAAGTAACAAGCTCATAACTATACA
>JARFYF010000029.1:29886550-29897178 GCA_030265395.1 Rhina ancylostomus | reverse complement strand
CCATGTGCTGGACAACAAGGCATTAATGAGCCAAATTGAGGGCCAGAACTCAGAACCATGACAACACGGCAGTAAGCATGGAAGGGCTCAGCACCTAAGATATAGCCACCCAAGCTTGTGTCTCAACTTCTCTGATTAGCAGTGAAGGCTACACTCCATTCAGACAATACCCACATTTTCTGTGGCCTCAAACAGAGCATCACACACATGCCTGAAGTGCTTTCACAGTTGATCAAGTTCCCTTTTATCTTGCTAGCCTCAGAATCACTCCAGTTTGCAACCACTAATCTAAACTACATCAAAGTTTACTCAAAGCTTATTGCTGAATTAGGGAGATCACCCAATCTCTATCCTCAAAGACAAAAGACTTCATCTGCATTTCCTTCAGATCAGAAGATGAGGTATGAGGATTTGTTATCATTGCAGGTTTCCCCAAACAGGAACTCTCACACTATCCAAATGTAGGAGTTTCACTCCTAGCAGTATTCTCCCTGCTGCCAATGCTTGGCTGTTATCTTGTACAGTCTCTGCACCCCACCCTGTGTAAAGAGATCTATAACCTCACCAAATAAATAATGTTGCAGTGTTAGCAAGTTCACATAAATAGGTTAGTTTACTTACATTGTTCCAGAGAGTTGCTGAATGTCTTTGTGGAAATGGCAAACAAAGTAGCCAGCAAAATGCTTGCATCCCTGGATTTAAAATAGTACATTAGTTTTCCTAAAATGAAAGTTGAACTCTCTTTTTAATAAATCTCAACTACACTCATAGTTAAGGATGAATCAATACATGATGCTAGTGGTAGAGGGTACAATTTGTTTTATTTTGTTGAATACCTTGGAGCTGATTGTGTTTGAATGTTTCTCAAAATAGCTATGTTTATGATGGCTTTAGTATGTGCTCTATTACCATCACGTTCTCAAATTCATAATGGAAATGCTACAAAAAGATGGATGATATTTGGGTCAAGTTGACAAAATTATGTTTTAACAATGTAGCTGGAGCAGACGAGGGAACATTTCCAGGTGGCAACACTTCTTACCCCATGACAGGTAGAGCAGGTGGAACTTAATCTACTTCTACAAACTGGGCCCAAGAGGGGGATAAATACAAGGTAGCACCTGTATTGTGGAGATTTTCAATTACTGAAAAATGCAAAAGAAATTCCTTTGCAATGTATATATTTAACAGGAGAAGGAAAGATGCTGGTGAACTGTATGATCAATACAAAACATTATGAATGCATGTTGAAGGCTGCCAGTTTTATGCAATTAAACTGAAAGAAATGTTCAGGGACAGACTCGTGTTTTAGAACTCCACACTCAAGAGTGAGAGAAGATTGCTTTGAGAAACTGATGACCTTAGAAAAAACAGATGAGATTTGTCAAGCAGCAGAAAGCATGAAAGCTCAAATTATCTGACAGGATGCAAGTGCAATAAGCCAACCCACAAAAATCTCGAGGAGTGCCCTAGCAACAATAGAAAAAAACTGCAAGCTACACAAGGCTAAAGCAACCCCATGGACTCAACAGTATTGGAATTTAAGAGGAGAAACATGAGTTCCACAAAAGAGATATTGTGTCTGTGATCACAGGATATTCCCCTTATTTTCTCCAACCTTTTCATTTCTGCAACTTAAGACATGTTTGCCTTCTCATCTTTACAGTTTTGTTAAAAGATCATTAACCTGAAACATTTCTCTCTCCACATATGCTGCTGGACCTGTTGAATATCCTTGGCATTTTCTGTTTTAATTTCAGATTTCCAGCAACTAGTTTATTGCTTTTCAATTTCAAAGAGAATTGAGTTCTGCCTTTGGTAAAAGAAATACAGAAAGACCAATCATTTTGCATAGAAGTACCTTGGAAAAAAAACACCTGTACATTAATAGATTGCCAGAATAATTAATGAGAAACTAAGAACAACTGTTTTTGTTATTGATAAAGTCAGCACCCATAGTTTGGATGAGAAGGAAAACATCACATTTAAATTAGCACCAATAAACAGATATCAAATTGATATGGCAGCCTGAAGTAATTCTGCTTTAAACAAAAAAAAGACCTTAAACTTGTAAAGATGGAATCAGTTAAATTTAAGTTTATAATTTAAGTTTATAATGAAATGGAGCTTGTCTTGTTAGAAGACGTATGGCTGTTGGTTTAATGTGGAAACTGTAAATGCAAGTTGGACTGTAAGCTTGTGGATAGGCATGAGTACAAAGTTTCTGTAGGTAAGACAGCCATGTGTGAGCATGGTTAATATCAAGTACAATGATAATGATCCAATTAATGGAAGATATTCACTGGAGCACCAATATATTCATTAAATGTTAGTAACAAGAAGTATTTGATGCAGAAATATCCTCAAAGTATGGCGCTAAATAACTTAAAGAAGAGCACCGAATCAGACTAGATGAAACAGTAGATCTGGTGTAACATGTCCTTCCTTGGGTTATGAAAAAAAATTGCTTTAAGGAATACATGAAACAATGAAGGGTCTGGTCAAATAAGAAATTCTGGCTCTGATAATAAAACTAACTGCTTAGATCAGTTCAGTGGTAGCAATAGCCAAGATAGATGAATCACTGTATCTGTGTATAGATCCTACAGACTCAAACAATGCTTTTCAAATAAAGGATCATCCTCTACCAACAAAAGATGCAACTGCACATCCATAAAATACAATTCTAAAAATACAAAATGAGTTTTGACATGTGCATTCACATGAACCATCATTGTTAACTACTTCCCAAACATTTTAAGGTACTGCTATAATTGTATACTTTCTGGGATTAACTCTGTACCTGAAATTTGCCAACGGAAATTGCATAAGATGGTGGAAAGACCAAAAGAAACAGAAGTCATTGCTGATGATTTTGTGGCTAGGTTTCAAGAAAAGCTTAAAGAAGCTATTCAAGACCGTGAAAAACATTTAGATGCATTTCTGTAAATGATGCAGTGAGAGTGGAGGGCAGCAAAATGAAGATAAAATGAAGAAGTTTCCTTTATTGGATATATTGCTATGACCAAGACATTGTGTAGATCACAATGTTATATCTGTTTTGGAGATGCCTGCACTGATAAATGTGGCAGGGAGCCAATATTTATGGGGACTTATTCAATACTTGTGTAAGGTTCTCCCTTGTCTATTGGACGATAAGATTAAAAAGGAATAGTCCATGAACTGTCATGGAGAAAAATGTAATGCAGCAGTCATTAATATACCAGTTGTTAGATATTAAAACTTAAGAGAGCAGTAACCCTACAATGTGATATTCGACAATCAGGACAAAGCAACAGTGACGCAAAATGGACAACCAATTGCTTATGCATCAAGGGCATTAACAGAGTGGACGTGAGAAATGCCAAGAAATTGAGTTCTGGGCAATTGTGCTTGCTTGCGAGAAATTTGAATCACATACCACTGGTCTGAAATGGGATGAATATTGAAAAAGGTCATTGACTGTTGAAAACAAGTGTCCCAAAACTACTAAATAATGTACCTACAAGACTTTCAGAGAATGCTATTAAGATTACAAAAGGAAATATTCAAAGTACAACCGCTTACAGTACCAGCTGTGTTGCATATGGAGTTAATATCAGCTGCTCATTCAACACATAATTGGCATAAAAGGTCAAGTCCAAAATTGTCTCCATTAGCCAAAGATGACATCAGAACTAAAACAATACATCTCAAGGTGCAATATTTGTTTGTACTTCAAAGTTTGTCAAGGAACCTTTGCCCACAACCTAGCCTTTATGCTGTATCGAAGTAAAGGATAGAATTTTATGTTTTGGAAAATACTTGAAATATTTGCTGGTAATTTCAGATATCATTACTAAAAATGCTTGACAACTTACAAACACAGAATTTGCATTATAGCTTGAGACAACATTGCTTCTATAATGCAATGAATAGTAAAGCTGTGAATAATAATAAAGCCGTTAGAGATTTTTCACAAAGCGCAAGGAGTTTGGTAAATCCAAATTTTTAGCTTTATTTGGTGCAATACATCAAGTGGAGAAATGGAAATTAGCCCTGCACAGAGATGAATGGGTTGGAGCAGCAAAGTACTGTTCCCTACCACAGACGCCCCTCCTACAACTTTTATATTTATCACACAAATTTATTTGAATTGTTCCAGAGAATTTGCGGGTATGCCTCTGTGAAAAGAACAAATGAAGCAGTCTGTAAAATACTCGTTTCCCTTTGTTTAAAGTATTTTACTTTAAATATAAGCCATTTCTCACTTGCAATAAACCACGACTGAGAATTTGAGAAATCGATATACCTGGGAGAAACAGGATCTAATCCTTCAGGTGATCGCTCTATTAAAAGGTCCAGGTCCTTGTCAGTAAGCCTGGTTCCGCGCTGTCTCCCCTCTCCTCGGCCTTTCTCCACACATCAGCTTGATTTGCGGATTCGAGCAATGTTGCTTGTGCCTCTTTAAGGCTTGGGTCCCGAACTCACAGCTGCACGGTTACGTGCCGGTAGCCAGGCGACATTGTTGTAGAGAAGTTCGGCTCATGCGCCAAAACCGGCAAACTGCGCTGTTTCTAATGCTGTTTTCGCATTAGAAAACAGCGGCCAACATTTTAATAGTTAACTCTGTTTTCGTCGCTATGCTTGTCTAACGCTCTCAAATCGAAGCAGATGAGCTTTTTTAAAGAATACCATCTGTTATCTATCCTCGTTTCTAATTTTCACCACCTCGCACTAAATTATCCCACTAACTGTTGCTAATGAAAGTGCCTCACACTTCCCCAAAACTCATCCAACGTGGTGAATGATATAGATTAATAACAACCACAGTACTTATTCTTTGCTTTTAGTGAACGTTGGCACCTTTTTAACTGGTGGGGGTATCAAAACTGTCCATATACGTGAACCACTAGCAGGGGATCTCAGAAAGCAATCGAGAAACCAGTTAATTATTTCTCTCTCTCTCTCTACCTTTCTCCAGTTAATGACGAATTGAGTAACAGTCAATCTCAGGTGTTACTCCGTTGAGATTATGTTATTCATGAAATATGAGGAATAAATTACATTATTATGCAGGTTATATTTAACCATCAAGAAAGATCAAGAGAACATTATTCAACTATTTATTGTAAATAACTGGCGTGACATTTTTGTAACTGGTTGCTATTATGTGCTTGAAGCTATTGCATACAAAATAATTAAGGTCACATGTTACAAATAGAAAGAAAATACATGTGCAAATTTAGGAATTTCTTTATTGCTTCCACCATTGAGGAGTTTTGCAAAGAGCAACGAGTCTTGCAATCAGTCTGAAGATTCACAGAAAAGGTTTTGGGAGGACTATCTTGGCTGGTATTCCAGCAAATGTTCATCGACTATTTCTAAGAAGGTTGTCAGAGTATTGAAGCGAATGTTAAACAGTTCATTCAAACAAAAACAACTAATAAATGAAATGAAATACCAATTTATTTCAATTATTAAAGTCAAGCCGGGCAAAACGTGGCGTTATTTCTCGTACTTTGATGGCTAAAGTGTTAACCTTATAAGTCATAAATATCCTTGCATTTATAAAGATTCGCCTTTCCATTGATTGCCAAATTTAAATCAAAAGCTGTTCTGAATTCGGCAACTACCCTAGTAGCATTAAGAACAAGTTCAAGCGTCACTTTGTTTCCACGCTGTAATACCCGCTGATCACAAGCACTCAAAATTGTTGGATGCTACTTTCTTTGGGGAGGTCCCATACGTCTAAATAAAGTGAAATCTGAGCTGGACCGAGAACAGCGGGGGTGGTGAGGGATACTGAAATAAGATAAAATATTGACAATAATGACATTACGAAACCAGGGTCGGGTTGACACGCTGCAGTGCGGCTGACTCGTCCCCCTGGAACGAGGTGATTTCACCTCCAGCCTGGTTACCTCAGCTGTCAACAGACATCTCAAGTCAAACTCACAGAAACTTTGCACACTTGTGACATTTCGCAAGCCAGTGGAATGAAAGTGCACCGCCGTGCCGTTCACAATGACTAGCTGACCTCCCTGGGCCCCGCGCACCCAGTGACATTTATCTCCAAGGCCGATGTTTTACTCACCCCGACACAGCCGGCTCCCTTCGTTTCGCGTCCCCGCTTCCTCCAACACCAGCTCGTGCGCATGCCCGGCCGGACATGCCGCAGTGCGCGCGCCTGGTGCCCTAGCTGGGAGCCCCGCGGGGGCGCGCACACAGCGCGGCTCTGGACCAAAGGGTCGGGGAATCGCTGGTCTTCGAGCTGCTGCGTCCACTCCCGGTAGTTTACTAGACAAAGAGACCGTGAACTTCGAATGAAGTTATTGCGAAGTTTGTACGGGTTTGTTTTTATTCCCTTCTTGCTGGCTCCACTCCTCTGTGAGGGTGGGGACAGGAGAGTGGGAACGAACCTTCACGCCACTAACGCAGATGTGGGCTTCAAATGATTCCAGGGCGGCACAGCGACGGGTGGCGATTGTCCAGAAAGAGTCTATTCTAATGTCACAGTTTTAAGAACTTCAAAAGAGACACGAGGTTGAGGTAATTTTGCGAGAACAAAATCCAAGAATTCGCTACTAAAAAAGTGACACAAACTCTCTTCAGTTCTGAATTTCCATACGTTTCCGAGCAATTCTCGTTGGTTTAGTTGGAATCCTCAGGGAGTCATGGCAGGGAATTATTTTAGAACTTTCCTCATATACCGGTAGAGTTGCTGTTCATTTCAAACGTTTGTATACATCTAGAATTGAGGCTGGAATTCATTGACGTTGACGTAACACAACCCTACCCATTATTTTGATAGTATTTAAAATAACAGCAGGCTTGAATAGTGTTGTCAGCCTCGTCCTGCTCTTTGATTTCAATATCTTCCAATATGCGCCTTAAAAAGCTAATTGTTTATGTTATTAAACACTGGCAAACTGATAAATACAGAAATATCGGGTCAGTTAACAAGGATACTGCTTTCTAGCGTCAATCCTCCATTTACTCAAAGCACAATGGGTACAGATAGTAGAGCCGTTTCCTCACAGCTCCAGCGACCCAGGTTCCATCCTAACCTTCACCAGTCCCTGTGTGGAGTTTCCATGTTTTTCTTGTGAGTGCGAGGGTTTCTTCTGGGTGCACCAACATCCCAAATATGTTACTGGTAGGTTAATTGGTTACTGTATAATACCTCTTTTGCAGGTAGGAAATTGGGGGTGGGGTGAGGAAGGGAGTTGAGAGAGAATAAGTTGCAGGGAACTAAGCGAGGGAATGGGATTGATTTTAAAGCTATCACAGATGGCCTCTGACATCGTAATGAAAATATGAAATGCTCATTTATACATTTAAATAAAATTAATCCTGTGGTATTCTTCATAGTAATTTCAGCTCCAGGATGATGCTTATTTGTTAATCTTATTTCCAACTTTTATAGCTATTGCTTTAGAGAAGTTCAACAAATGGAAACTGAACTGTTGCAGCCATTAAAGGATGCTGTCGATTACTGTTGGTAATTTGTGGCTACAGATCAGAATTACAAGCAGATGAACACTTTACTTCATCAGTAAGAGAGAGGCCCAATTGTGGTAACTACCATGGAGCAGTCTCTATGCTCTGTAGTAGTTACTACAGTTGGGTGTCACCAGGAAAGTCATCACCAAGTCCTCCTCAACAGCTTCAAGTGGCTGCTCCTTGAATCACAGTATGAATTCTATTCATCTCGCAGCATAGTGGAGATGATCTTCTCTGCGCAACATTCCAAGAAAAAAAACAGGAAGCAACATCAAGGACTATTTGCTGTCTTTTCTGACCACACTAAAGACTTTGATCAGGAGGGACGTGGAATACCCTCCTCAAATCCACCTGCCCAAAGAAATTCTTCACCGTTTTACATTTTCTTCATGGTGGCATGCAAGCCAGTAGGTCTACAACAAAACCAATCTCCATAAAGACCAGTGTCAAACATGGGCTTTTCTCATTCTTTCTTATCACAATGTTTCACCTCATCTCCAGCAAACTTCCTGGTTATCTGTTCAACTTACAGCAACTACACACTAAAATCATGGGCACCCAAACCTCACTATTTGAGTTACAGTATGCAGATGATGCTCATGGTTGTGCATGCTTGGTGTCTGAGGACACAAGATGGGCCTTACACTTAAATGTGCTCTATGAGCTAACCCTCACTGAACAACACTGCCCTCTGACAATGATTCATGGGAGACCCTGGAAAATATCTCTCTCAGGGAAGGTAGACATTGATGATGAAACTTTCCATTACCTTCCATTCAGCAGCATACCCTTTGGACAAATGAAGAAAAGGCTGTTTGAACTCCAAGACCTCAGACCTGGCACAAAGTTCATGGCTTACAGAAGATCCATGCTCTCTTATACATTTCCAAGAAATGGACTATCTACAGCAGGCTCATCAAGGCATTTGAAAGATACCACTGATGCTGTCTCTGCAAAGTACTCCAAATTCACTGAAAGTATATGTGAACCAACATCAGAGTTTGCTTCCAGCCAACATCCCCTGCACTAAAGCCTTTCTTACACATAAAAGCTACATTGGGCAGACCACATTGTTTGCATGTCTGATGTCAGATTCCCAAAATGTGCTTTCTATTCTGAGCCTTGTAACAGACAGCTTATCAGGCAGAAAGGAAAAGATTCAAAGTGTTGTCAAAGCCGCAAAGAAATGCAACATTCCCACTTATTTTTGGGAATTCTTGGTCCACGACAGCTCCAGGAACATTTGGGATGGCATTGAGAACCTCAGGTCCATCCATTGGAAGCACAGAAGCCCTGTATAAATGGCAGGATTGCACTAGCTCACAAACTACCCATCCCGCCAGGCACCTCAAATACAGTCTGCGGAAGTCTGTGGATCCCATGCTGGCCCCATTATTCATCTTAGAATCCTAAAAACTGGTGTAGAAGCAAATCATCCTTGAGCTAAGGAATTGCCTAAAACAACTAGCTACTGTTGGCAAATTTTGGTCTCTAGGTGAAAATGGCAAGGCACTGTAGGATTGCATAAAAAGTTGTCCAGTACCAAAACACATTCTGAATGGTGAACCCATGTACACTACCTCATTATTCCTTTTATTTTGCACTATTTATTTTGTAATTTATAGTAATTTTATGTCTTGCACTGTACTGCTGCCACAAAACAACAAATTTCATGTCATATAAGACAGCAGTAATAAACCTGATTATGATCCTAAACTAGTAGGCAATATTATGAGTAAAGAAATTATATTTACTGTATTGATCACCACAGATGAATAGAATATTACAACGAATTAAGAAAATTAATAATGAATCAAGGGCGGAATCTAAACTACAGAGAAAGAAAACAACATTGGAAATTGTCACACTGACACATCTCCAGGATTGAATGACTTTCCCCATCAAGATTTCAGATAAGGTGCAAGAATGCAAATATCTTAGCCACAATTTTCAAAGTTGCATTTTTCTTTTACAATTGCCTTTAGATTGGAAAGTTGTAAATGTTTCTCATTAATGGCAGAACAGACGCGAGAGGCAGGATCGCTTGTACATATTCATCAGTATTTATGTGACTATGGCATTCAAGAAAATTAAGAAGATGCTTTTGTGGTACTATGATGCAATCTCATAGTGAAGCAGTCTGAAGATGGGAAGAATATGGGAGATTGTACCTTACCCGCCTATGGTTTCTGCTATACTGACTGCCCAATTTCATGTTCCTTCTTGACAGCCTCCTCCCTGACTTAACTTTAATCAATTGAGCTGTTCATTTTTTGTTGAAATCTAATGATTAATTTCTGTGTTAAGAAGTTCTGGCCGTTACCTTTTCTTGAACATTTTAGTCCTTTGCAACATCCAGTACCGACTTTATACATTTTAGAAAAATGTTTCCCTTCAGTATGCCTTATCAATAAAGCAAATGATTGCAGTATCAGTTGGATGCATCTCCACTCACAAGATGTCCTTGAGCAGTCATGGCCATATATTGATCACCAGACAGCAAGTTAGTTGTTCTTCCAAAGTTCCAACTTTGTAATCATTTTGTAACATTGGTTACATATTCATGGTCCAATTGTTCCAGAGGGCAAGCTACATGTCCTGATTGAAAGATGAACATCTCCAAGTCCTCTGTAATGTTGAGTGGTCTTCAGCCCAGACGAAACCACCTTGCAATAGAATTAGTTAAGATATCACCCTCTGTACAATCTAGGGCTTTGTACTAATTTTAGAACTAACCTTAGAATTCATTTGCTGACAGTGGGTCATCCATAAGTACAAAAACAACAAGCAAATAAACACTTCATGTATAACTGGTATTGCAGATGAAGTACTTCAATGGTATCGGAACACAGCCTTGCGATGCAATAGCTACAGACAATTGTCCTTATAGCCATAGAACCATCTGAAAGTGTTTTTTTAAATAAACTCCCCATTCAAAAAAGTTTGCTGCTTTGGTCCATTATATTTTTCTGATGAGAACATAAATGTCTGCTGAGCAATGGAGTACAACAAGTATGTCAAAACCAGTGACATACAGTCTGCCCCTCTCCTCAAATCTTTTGAGGTGAGGGGCAAACTGACAATCCAAATCATTGTTTGATCTCCTTTCCCTTGGTGCTTCTTCTTCTTTTACCAGTCACCTG